>APFE031184024.1:0-14104 GCA_000404065.3 Pinus taeda
TTTGACCAAAAATTTTTATGCTTTCCCAAATTTTATCCAAAGTATTGGATGGCAATTTAGCGTCTTACATAATTTATCCAAAGTTTTATTTTTGACCTCTTATTGGAAACTTCGCGCGTATCGAGGAAAAAATACACCTACAACACTTTTCTTATCCAAAGTTTGAAATTAACTAAGATATTTCAAAAATAATATAGTAATTTCATGTATCTACTCTTTATGCTATTTTCGGGCGGACAGGTTTTTTATCCAAAGTTTCGTAAATGAGTTTTTAACAAGTTTTTTTATGAAAAGTTTTTAAAATGGTGGTTAAGCAAGTGTTTTTTTTAACCAAAGTTGCATGGACTACCTCATTTACACCTGCCACACCTCCCTGGTTTACAGCTGCCCCATTGTTTACAACTGCCACCATTCAAACCACCATAGTTTACACCTGTAAAACGACCATCGTTAACGTTTTGTGGGTTTTGTGGGTATAATCGGCGATACCAAGCAAGGTCCATGGACGAGCAGAAGATTGGAAGCATGACCATAATGGTGGCCATGAATGACACCAAGAACAGCTACAACGCTCTGCAATGGGCTCTTCACACAAATAGAATCATTCTCTTTCATGCTCGGCGCCATTCAATTTTCCCTCTCCCAGTTACGCCGGATTCAATTTCCAATTCCACAGATGCAAGTGTCAATCAGTGTCTTCTGGTTTATTGATTGAAAGGATTTGATCTTTTTAGCTAAAGAATGAGCGTGTTGTGTTGATTCATCTCAGATTTTCATCTTCAAGTGAAGTGGTTAATTCTGTTTTTGATTTATCATTACAGAGGCTAGATTCTAATTGCAGTTTGGCAGTTGCGTTGAAGAATTTGGACGACAAAATCAATATATCTACGGAGAAGATTTGGAAGCAATGACGGTATGTAAAGCTAAAAATGTATGGTTTACTCCCTATATATATATATATTATAGAAAGAATTTAAAAAGTTGGCATGAATGATTCCAGTGTTAGTTCAAACCTAAACTAATGTAGTTTTAATGTTGAGTTGAATAGTAGTATTGGAAGTCCTTTCCTGTAATTGTCTCAAGCTCACGAACCTTGCTTATGTCGCTCACGAAAATTGCTCACGTCCGGAAGTCAGGTAGTGGCTTGTCTGTGATTTCCATGACGCAACATGCATGGTATATAGAGATGGGTATATGCAGGAATTAAGGAGCTTACTGTGTTCTTTCTTGCAAGCATGAATGAGCTTGGTACTTTCTGTCTGTGATTTCCGTGATGCAACATGTATGGTATATAGAGATGGGTATATGCGGGAATTAAGGAGCTTATTGTGTTCTTGCTTGCAAGCATGAATGAGCTTGGTAACTACCGCAAAATTCCCCAACCTAATAGCAAGAATTAGGGCCAATTCGAGTTGCATTTTGACACAACAATCAATCTGGGTGACCTACCATCGAAGTGGAAGGCTGCCCATAACAGGCCATCCAGTCGGAGCCATTTTATGAAACTGTGTTTAACCACATAGATCCAACCCTTTGATAGGAGAATCGGACTCGGCGCTTGGTCGTGGCTGGCTGATTACCCAAATTCAAATTTATATATTGGGTATGTACACCCCTCTTCTACCAAAGATTAAAGCAAATTATATCTAAATTAATGCTCCCGCATCGCTGTGCATGGTGTAGGAGTCCATAATTCTGTAGAGACTAGGCCCATCGATAAGTAAAGGCATCAACCAGAGAAATAAACCGATTATCTATGCACATAATGACCATGTCAAATGATAAGATAGAGCAGAAAACCATTCTCACCATGAAGGGAAACGATAACCCAGTATAGTGTATGCCGAGGAGATAGACGTGCAGTGAAAACATCAGAAAACCTAAAACAACCTCACCGTCTGATGACAAACAATAATAGTATCTGTAGATGAAGATCAAGTACCGAGGCTAGGAGGGCTAGCTGGCGATAAATGCAAGCTCCTGGAGGCTACAACTCACTTATTGCAAGCCGGTATATGCAAAGCCGAACATGTGGCGATAAATGCAAGGTTGAAAAAATGAAAGGTGGCACATGCAGAGAAGAATATGTGGTAGTGGTGATTATAAAATAGAAGAAAAATTGAAGAAATTGAAACCATGTATATAACTTTGAAGGACGACGCCTACAATAAGAGCTCAAAACCTTTTGCCCAATCCAAACTCATGAAAATAAAAAGTAAGTAATTTTAAATTTGAAATTTTATTAAAACATTTGGTTAAAGTGTACCATATGAAAAAAGTCAAAGAAATTAATAGAATGCTCTCTATACTGGTCATGGCAAGGGAAGATGGCAATGGCTCTAAACAATTCAAAAACCATAAATTATGTCCATCCTATTCTTGAATATTTGAGAAATCTGCCATTGACTTAAACTCAGAGGTAGAGGGGTTAGCCAGCGTTGGAGTTCCAACGAATTGTTGTTGAATTTCAGATCGAGAACCGATGTTGCGTCTGCCCATTTCTATTAAATGAAAAAAAAAATCTATGAGATTTATGTAAAATATTTAACAAAGAACAAATTGAAAATAAAATGGCTTACAAATTAGATTGGAACGGGACTTCTTTTACAAGGTTCAGTGCAATGTCCAACTGCTCCTGTCTTTCTGCATACTCAATGCGAAAGAAATATACATGATTTTGTAAATATACACATCCAAATTAAGATGAATCTTGAATGAAAGAGACACATGATGAATCTTGATGAAAAAGACATCTTGTTATATTAGATTAGAATGAGAAACTCATGCATGCACATATTTATTCTTTTGGATTCTATGCATTCTTAATTTACTGAAGTCCATGCATCCAAACAAAGTACATTTTCCATAAACATTTGAATTTTTCCGCAAATTCAACTGCAAAAATATTATTCATAAGAGTAACGTTTTACCTTTGGGGATGGCAGTTTATGTGAGCTCCAAGCCCTTGTATCGAGAAAAGGTCTTTGGACAATACATGCACTTGCAAGATTTTGCAGCGGGAGCTTCCTCCTCAATAAGTCGCTTCGCTTTATCTACATAAGAAAAAAGATGCAAAACGCATTATAGATTAAACTAACTACTCTAAACGGGCGTTTGTAAGGACTTCAGAATTACCAGATATTTCATGGAAGGGTTGCAGTATAGACCAAACTTTCCACACATTAATAGAATGTGCAAGGAGGCAGTAAAATTAGATCTAGTTAAATTCCATTAGATCAGAATGTTACAGTTTCTCTGGCCGAAAAGCTGAGCACAAATGAGTGCATTAATATTGCAGAAAAGGACTTTTAGAAAACTGTCTGCAACAGTTAAAAAATTCTCAGAGATCTTTTATATAACTCAATTCACAGTTTCAAGCCTTTTCCATGTCTGACATTACTTAAAACGTTTAACAAAAATGTTTACCAGAGAAAACTCTGACAAACCTATACAGCTAATTCTTTTGGAGTCGTCGAATTAATGGAATTTGTTTTCTAGAATAGAAAGTATAAATAAAGGTCATGGACAAATTTAGTAATATCTAATACAAATCTATTAATCATTATCTTATGGATTAGTTCACTCTGAGTTTATTTCAACGAATTCTTGTTAATATTTTTATTCGTTTAAATCATTGTATGATGTTTACTAATCAAATTTTCCAAAAATATCAATATTATACCAAAGCATTTCTAATAGAAAATTCTATGACAAAAAAAAAATTCTTAAAAAGAGGGAAGCCAATATATGTAAAGGAAAAATATATGATGAGCTTCTATACCTGGGTTTTCACTGGTGGATTGAGTATGCGGAGCGACACTGGTATGAGGCAATGATCTAACTGCATGGGCATTTTCATTTTCTTATGAGGCAATGATCTAACTGCATGGGCATTTTCATTTTCTTGTCTGAGATCATTATATCCTTTGTATTCCTCCCCACTTTTCACTGTTCCGCCCTCCATATTTCCGGCAGCGAATCGCTCCTCTCAGCAAGTACTGTCTCTGAGAGTAGCTAGCAGCGTTGAAGGGCGTGGGCTCTTTGCTGAGCAAGCAGGTTCTGCTTCTCATTTGAATTCTTGCAACACCATTAATATAACACAATGAGTAAATGGCAAGATGGTTCAACTATCTTAAGGGAACTTTGTAACTTTCACCAACTCAACTCAGAGAGATTCATGGAACTTTGGATAAGATTGCTGTACAGGATAGATAACTGAATAGAGAAGCGGTCACTCTTCCTCGGTTCTCTTGACATTTCTGTAGTTATCTGCGTCTTGTTCCGTGGAACTGGTTATTGGAAGGATTATTTACACTGCATGTTAAAAAAAAATTCTGACTACCTTAATTTTGGAAATTCTACAAACTTCGAAGATGTCAATCCATTTTGACCGATGCAATATTGTTTGAGATTAACAGGTAAAAATGGAGGCCATGTGCCCGGTAAGTCTGAAAGAATGTGCAATGTAAGATAATATGTACAAAGTGTAACCCTGGCAGGGACTACCGCCATGGCAGTGACTCCCTTGTTTCAATAAAATTGAATTTTGGGCTTAACATAATTTTCAATAATATTAGGGTAATTTGTTTTTGTTTATAGAATGTTTTAGTTGTGTGTAATATTTTTTTATCTTTCAGCATTGATGTTTTGAAAGTTTATTTTGGTTATCTTATTTTTTTAATTATTTCAATAAAATGTGAATTTTCCGCCTAACATAATTTTGAATAATATTAGGGTTTTGGGATTTTAATAATTATTCTTTATTATTGTTGAAATCTAAAATTTATTTTTACGTAAAAGCAACAATTAGAATGTTTGAACTTCGTAGAAATCAGAGCTACCAAAAACATACACATAGTCTATCATCTTTCACCAAAATGTTTGAAGTTACATTACTAAAAAATAGAGCTACCAAAAACATATAGCTAGCCTACTTCATAGGTGGGCAATAGATCTTAATTTTGAATGGAATCCTTTATAGTCTGGCTTAATGATTTTGTAAGGATTTTTGAAATGATTATAGTTAGTTTCTTTATAATTTAATTTATCAATTTATTGTTATTTACTTGCCATTTTATTGATCTTTGTACAAGTACTTTGACTCATAAGCTACTCATTCTTTGGAATTATATGTAGCTAGAATGTAACTAGGATATATGGAACATATAATTAACAGGTAATTTGATAGTTAAACTTTCATTAGTTTAAAGTCTAGTGTTTTTATTGGCTGTTTGAAAATTATTTTTAAATATGCAAATTATTGGAAAAGTAAAAGAAGTAAAATACAAATTAACACACAAAAGACATGAGCTTTCAAGTTGGTCTCCATCTTAATAAACCACACATCATAATCTTTCTCTTTAAAAAAATGAAAACTAGAAATTTAAGAAAACCATTTTTTCTTTAAATTCTCCTATAAAACCCCAAATTTCTCTTTTTACAACCTTTACAAAACTCCTTGTCAAAATACTCATAATAAATTCCTTTTAATAAAACTCTGATTATGTTTTTTCATTTATTTTAAAAAAAAACATTTAAAAAAATAATTAAATAAAAAAACATATATAATATATATATTATTAAATTTCCTTTGAAATATCTCTATTAGAATTATTTATAAACTTTAACTATTTTTTTAAATATTATTTACTTGAGCTTTTAGGGGTTTTTTAGAGTGTTAAATCGATATATATAATAAAAAACTAGTTTAAATAACAGAAATTTAGATTTCAGTTCAAATGATTTCACCTAATTAGTGCACAGGAAAGTCCAAAAAATCACAGTAAAAACAATTCCTTGAAGGATAAGAAAAACACCTAACACATTCCTCCTCTCTGTTTCCTTCTGGTATCCATTGGAGCCGTTGGGTGTTCAGTCCGTCGGGATAATCTAGTCGAGAACGATAATCAACCCGAAAACAAAACTTTGGCCGTGGCCAGGCCGCACTGCCAGATTTGACACATCTCGCTACATTATGTCTGATCTCGCCTGCTTTGGTTTCACCTGCAAAATCCCAAACATTTTAGAATAGAAGGGCGAAAGAATAGATAATGAATAATATGTAAGAAAGACGTAGTCACGTATAAAGGAGGCCTTGGTGCCGATTGCTCGTCCGGTTAATACATTCTTCTATCCGGATGGCCGTACCTTTGAAATATGCCCTCCTCTCGCAATTATTAAAACGAAACATATCTGAAATTGCCCTAAACGTTATTGATGGGCAGCTATCCAACATCATATTCTGAATATAATAAGTTTGGGTTCGGGAACCACGGCTAAATACTGGGGAGGTTAGACTTACACCATGCGATTCATATACGCCCCAAACGGTCCACCCACTAATGATGGTTACTCGAAGGTCAGATTTCAAAGTGGCAATAATATGTCATCTCATGATGACATATTATTCATGTCATCATTCGCTTTCATGGTGCTCATATTTAATATAAAGAAATGTGTGATGAATATCCTAAAATGGGTTTCACTTTGTTTATAATTATCGCACCTACTACTCGCTTTCATGATGCTCATTTTTAATATAAAGAAATGTTTGATGAATATCCTAGAATGGGTTTCACTTTGTTTATAATTATCCCACCCATCGGGCAAACATGTCATCATACCATTTATTTCTCATTAACACAACTTCTAAAATAAAATATTTTGTGCGCTCAAACTATCCAAATAATAATTGCTTACAAAAAGAAAAACAATAAATAAAATGTGATATTGGAAAAAACAAAAAAAATGAATGTGACAAAGCTTTTAATTGTGGCCTCATAAGCTAGCCAACCAAACGATATTTGTGGTAAACAATTGCCGAGAGGATAAGAAAACCCATAGTTTACTCATAAAACTAGTCAACTTAACGAGACCACCGTATACATTATTGTATAATTTAGTGTCTTTCACACGGATAAGATTAAATTATTATGCGCCTAATATCACGACGTGCGAAAAATGCTTTTATTTTAATTATGGTGTGCATTAGTTTAAACATTCATGTCTTATAACAAAAACTAAAATAAACTATCATGATTACATTAGGGTAGGAGGATTTTAGTTCTGGTACCTAAAACGATTGTTCCCTCTGAGTATTATTTTATGTATTTTTATTTTTTTTAATTATATTATTACGTTTTATTATTATATATCTCTTTATTAATTATGTTGATATGTTTATCTATTTTGGATTTGAGTTTTTAAAATTTGAGTTTTATTATTAGAGATAGAGCGTAAAGATTTTATTTGTAGGGAATAGGGTAGAATATTATTTTAGAGAATATGTATTATATATAAATTGAAAATTGAAATTTATTTAAAAGTAGTGAGGTTATTTTTTTCTTTTTTAATTAAATTAATTAATTAAAAAATGTGTGGAAGATGAAATGAATTATGGTTTTTCTAGGATGTGCATTGACAAGTCATGGTGTTGGTCCATTATTTTTAAAAAACTTATTTACACTTTAGAAACAATTTTCATGATACAGAAAAAATAAATCCTAATAGACAAAAATTCACTTTCATAACCTATAAATAAGTTTTTTAGAATATGATAGGCCAATACCATGACTTATCAATGCACATACCTCTAAAAACAACAATTCATTTCATCTAATATGAATTTTTTTAATTAATTAATCTAATAACTTGTATATTAATTTTTAATACAATTAATAATAATAAAATTCAATATAAAATTATAATTTATCCTTTATATATATATTTTTTAATTAATATGGTTAGAAATAGATGCAGTTAATACTTTAGTGCTAGTTATAGATTAATGTTTAATAAATAATTTTAAATGACTTGAAAAAGATATTATTCATTTTATTTATATTATTTCAAATTTATTTTTATTTTATAAATGCACCAAAATAAACATACATTGTTATCTTTAACAATTTCTTAGGAAGCATAATCTTTCTTCAACTTTTAGACACTTGAACATTATTCTTAGCTCTCTAAGACCTGTTAAATACCCAATGAAACTTGAAAACATCAAAGGTCTTTATATGATACCATGTTCTTGTGAGACCCCGTATATTGGAGAAGTTGGGCATTCCATCAATCAAAAGATTTAGAAACACATATCTTACATAAAACATTCTAGGACTCGCTCCGTAGCTTTCACTGAGCATACTAAGAAGACAAAATACCACATTTGTATAGAGGATACCCAGGTCATTGCCAAAATAGATGATTTCCATCATCGTAAGTTTAAGCACGCAATGCAAATTGAAAAATGGTCTATGACGCTAAATACAGATGACAGATGAAAGATAAGCCATTGTTGGATCGCATCCCTTATTCCTAGGAGTGTCCCTTATTTTTTCTCTCTCTTTTCTTTGTGGGTTAACTCTCTTTAGTTAGATTTCCTATCCATTTTCTTGCTTTCCCACCCTTCTCTTTTTGTTGATTAGTCCCTTTGGAAATTGATCTTATGTATTTAAAATTATTTTTATAGGTTTTCCTTTTTAATTATTTTCATATTTTCCTTTCGTTAGTGTCATTTCATTCTCTTAGTGAAATATAGTAAATTAAATAATAATAATTTGATCTATTTAAATGTAGAGATATTTTTAAATAATTATTTAAATTTATAGATTATAATATACATTTTTCTACATCATGTATTTAAAATTATTTTTATAGGCTTTCCCTTTTAATTATTTTCATCTTTTCCTTTAGTTAGTGTCATTTCATTCTCTTGCTGAAATATAGTAAATTAAATAATAATATTTTGCACTATTTAAATGAAGAGATCATTTTAAATAATTTATTTAAATGTATTGATTAATAATATACATTTTTCTACATCTTCATCATGTCTAATAATTAGGCAGGTCAAGGTGGAAAACTGAACTGACTTTATATCAAAAATGTCTTAACAAAGTACCCAATCATTACCTATCCAAACCCCATAAATTATAAATTATATTTTTTAGTTAATTAAAATAAATAATTAATAATAAAATAATGTAAATAGGTAAAATATAATATTATATATCATCTATCGCGTTCGATTGAACATTTAGTCGAATAAAAAATTAATTTATTAAAAAACCCTTTTTATTTTTTTAAGAATGTTTATTTTTCGCTTAATTTTTTTCTTTGTAATGTATATAAATATTTTTATACTAGTATTATCTCGAAAACTTGTATGGTTAAAGTCATTAATTAAAGTTCTCGTGTATTTGTTTCTATTTTTATTGTATTGTTTTTATTGTATTGTTTTTATTGTATTGTCTTTTTAACTTTAGTTTTATTAAATATTTATTCATTTTTTAATGTCTTATTTGAATATTTTGGTTTTAGTTTATTTAATTATTGTATTTTTATGTTAATTATTTTACTTTTAAATTTGATTATTCATTCTTATTTTGATGATAAATTATTGGTTCGAAATGAGTTGGACTCTAAAATTTTGTGATTTATTAGAAAAAGACTAGAAACTTTCGTGTGATTTATCAAAAAATATTTGATATACTATAATAAATCACAAAACTTTATATAAACTTTTCAATTTTTTTTTTTTTTTTATTAATTAATTTTTAAATATTATATCGATTCTCGCTAAAAGAAATAGACTTTGTTATGTTTAATAACTTGTATGTTTATTTTTCTTTGTTGATTTTTCATTTTCTAGTTCCCCTCGCTCTCTAGCCCTTTTTCTTCTCTTATGGATTCAAAGAATTGCTCCACCCATAGTTCAAATCGGGCAGGTTTGCGCAGTCTCTCGTTGATAGTCCCTCGACCTCTCCCCTCCTCGGGTAGAGATATATGCTAGGCACGCAGCTCTATGCTACGCAACAACGGTTAATCCAAAAAATTAGGAATGAATTTCAGATTTAGAGCCCAAGCAAATGTTCTTCGTAGAGAGGTCTCTAGTGAGGAGGTCGACTTCGACTTTGCCTAGGTTCCGGACCTTGCTTTCACCCAGGCGCATGAAAACCTCTATGTGTGTACTATTAAACATGGTAGCAAATGAAAACCATCATGGGGCTAGCAATGCAGAAACAAGAGGACCACACCAAGGCTCTAGGAACAAATATTATATGGCTTACTAAGAGTTTCGTCATGTATGTAGAAGCCATCCACCACTTCAGATTCATCATTATCAAGAAGAAGTCGACAATGAAGGTCCATTCAATTATTGAAGGATCCTCTGACATCAAAAAATAGGATGGTGGGGCCGCCACGAGTCGAAAAATAACCATTGCGTGGTAGGAAGGAAGCTCTTAGGAGACTCCTATTCATGTGGATGAGGATTTGGTCACCACCAACCAAAAGTGATGTCATCAACTTCGTTCCTTCTTTTTCTTCCTTTGTTTATGTTCTTCTTCCTTCCCAAAAGGCTTTCTGTCACAGAGGAAAACAACATCTACTTGGTCGGTCACGATAAAGATTTCTTCTCTTTTCTCAGCTTCTATACTCTCACTTTTAAGAATGTTGTAAAGAGGGCACCTTTTAGTTTCCACCTATATACTCAGAACCATCTTTTGTCACAGTCGTAGTGTAAAAAAGACAATACTATAACCATCACAAAGAATTCAGTTGAGTCTTGTGTCGAGTTCTCTCTCACAACATCCAAATTTCATAATCTATCAATTTACAATGTAATATATTTTATTTTATTTAAACAAAATGGTTTATTTTAGAGAATAATAAGAAAACAATGGACTTTGTTATCATTAATAGCTTGTAAGTTTCTTTTAAAAAGAATGGGAAATCAACATTTGCGAAAGACACATTTAATCGATAATTCAAATATACACGAATCAAGTTTATAAATATTTATATTTTCTCCGTTTATCTTCCATTTTGATTGGAATTAATAAATATATGAAAAAGTTAGTTATAAAAGTTAATAGAAACATCTAAATGACATGTTAAGAATTTGTAATTATGATGGTCAACATTCATAAAATAAAATTTAATATAATTGAATCAAAATATTTCATCTTTTTTTCATAGCAATTAAGATGTGAGAAGGATTGTCCTGCTTTTAGTAACAAATTTGAAATGATGAAGTTTGAGATAAAGGAAAAATAGAGAGTTCAAATTTTATTATAAATTTGAAACTAAATATAAATTAGAAAATTTTGCATATGACATAAGAAAACTATATTTTTAAAATTAAAAAAGATGTATTTTCATAAAACAGGGTATTTTTCATGTTAAGAGACTAGCCATGATTTGGTACTTAATTATAAGAATAATATAAATAATATGGAAGAGAAGATTTCATCAAAATTGTTTCAAAATTGAGTTAAAATTATTCAATAACTTACTAAGGAGACCATAAAGATGCATATTTTTAGTTAAATATAAGGAATTAAACCAAGAGTTCATTATAAATAATAATATTACGAATATTGTAGATATTATTAAATTTAAATTAAATATAAATTGTGATGAAATAAAGAGTTAGAAGATAAAGTCAATAAATATATTAGAGGTGGTGATTAACCCTAATTTAAAGTATATAGTTGTTTCGACAAGATGAAAATAAACATTGTTAAAAAAAAAACAAATTATTATGTGATCTGTGATGAAACTAAGTGTTGGGATATCCCATTATAATATGAGGTAAAAGAATCTATAGTCATTTTTACGGACTAAAATTGGTGAAGATGAAGCTATTTTTTTCTCACATTGTGTTGCATATTTCAAAATATTTGTCAAAATACCAACTATCCTAATTTCTTATCTCGTCAAATCTGTGGTAATGTTGGACGGTTTCCCTTAATAGTTTTTAAAAATAGAAATAAAATTATAAAAAAATTTATGTAAGCCCTTATCTTTCTTAAAGTATTATAAATAAAGTTTTATTTTACTAAAAAGTAGCATTCATTGTCAATATCTTAATCATGTCAACATTCTAAATTCTTTTTATTTTCCTCATTTGTCATTATTTTTAATTAAAATGATACATATTGGATCATTATATTATTTGTCGTCCATTTTGGAGTGGAAAAATGACAAAATTCATAAGACAATTTTTAATGACGAGATCTAGATTGGTAAAACATGATCTAAAACCTTCTAGTAGTGTTTTGAGTCATGAATACATGTTTTTTGGTGGTAAAAATTTTCCTCTTTAGTTTTACACATAGAGAACTTTCCAACAACACAATAATTGCATCAATTAGAGTTTGTATGTGATTGTTATGCCAATGAGAAGTTGGAGAGGATATCATGTTAGCCCAATTATTCATGAGAAATGGATTTACCACACGATTATGATGAAGGAGAATCTAGAAGATTATATATTATATCTCTCGCTAAGAGTTTAGGTTGTCAAACCTAACCACTAGTAGGCTATCAGGTTGTGTTATAGACATGCCACCACAATGAAAATGGCTTCTATTCTTGAGTGAATTTGTTACACAACAGAGAAAGATAGGGAAAAGAAATATAGCACAAAAATAGGATTTCTACATTGCAGTAGCCCAAAGGCCACATACCATACTTCTTTGTATTCACAAGCATTTTCTATTTAGATAAAGAGAGCAGAGTGGCCTCACCTTCCAACTAGGTTTTTCTCGTGAAAGGGTTTCCGAGACCTGAAATGTGTGTGTGCATTTTTTTTAGTATTCTCTATTCTTTTCATAATTTTTAATTCTCGTGCATCCACTATTAACAATATTCTACATATCTAAAAATCTAAAAAAAAATTATAATTGTGTATAATTTCATCTTTTAAACATAATTTTATTAGATGTGTTGTGATGAATTATCGATTGGAATATCCATGAAAGTTTATGGATAATAAAATTGGTTATTAAAATAATTTTTTTAACATGTATTAATTATCATTAACTTGAAAATTAATTTCAAAGAATAATCCCACTTGATTTTGAATAGTATTATATAATAAATTATTATAAATAATGATTTCTTCGAGAGGTGATCTACAAAACAATATGGAAAAGATGTTGTAGTGTCTGAAAAGGATTGTAAACATTTAAATGTTGACTCAATAAACAATCATTTGAAATATTATATATTTCCATATGAAAATTATTATATCAATTGATTGATATAAATTAAATATATACTTCATGTAATAAACTATTCTTTACACGAGTACATTCCTATAATAATGTAAGCAAGTCTCTCCACCAATCAGGTAGGCATTAATTATAATTAAACACACTTTACTGGGGTTACTTACAACCATTATTTATGAATTTATTTGCACAAAATAGATCGAAGTAAAAATACATTTCTATTTTTAACATAAAAATTTGTAAAATAGATACATATTAGATATATAATAATATTGACTTTTATTAATTATATAATTTAAGTACCAAAAGAAATGATGAATCAAACTTAGATATATTTAATGATTACATTATATAATGATTATTTTATAACTATTATCATATTATAATTATTTACGATATGATTGTAACAGATTTAACATAAGCTAGATATCTCACATAATATTAATTTACATATATTAATCTTATCAACGTATTTAAGACAGATAATATTGGTGTATGTCTTTGAGATGAAGGTGATGCTTCTGTCTTGGAATTCATGAAATGTTTGTGAGTAATAAACTTCAAAATGATAGGAAAATGGGGAATGTTGTGATCAATGACCTGTTTCGACATTTATACCCAATTTCCCTTAATGTAGCTGAATAGATGGTCTTGACACATCTCGATAGCTCAATCATATTCTGTGTAATTCATATTCTAGAGGCTTCACATGAAATAAGGTTTATGAATAGCTATATCAAAATCATGAATATTTACATGAAATTATTTTTCTTTCTTATACATCACTTTTCTAGAAGGTAGATAATTGTCTACTTCCTTGTGGTCAACTAAAAGAACAAATTTAAAATATGTTGCTTCCTCATCATATGTAGATTTTTGACCTAATTTTTGGATCATAATTACTATAGTAGTTGTTGCACTTTATTCTACAATTTAAAACTCTAATAATATTTAATTGGTAAATAATTATTTGAAATCACACAAAATGAAAAATAAGAATGAGTGTAAGATAAATATGCATTGAAACTTAATTTCATACATGATGCAAAATATGTAATAGCATAAACTCACTAAAAATATATAGT
>APFE031184028.1:6231-28709 GCA_000404065.3 Pinus taeda
TACCTTGACCTAAAAAGTTCAAGGGTGTGAAATACCAAGGGTCAGGGTGAAGAGATCTAAAGAGAAGTTCTGAAATGTCTATTTAATCACTAGCAAAAATTGGTGTATGAGGTGATTCTTCCTCTTCATCTAAGGCAATTTCTTTGATGCTAATAAAACCAAGAGGAAGACTATCAATAATAACCTATTTTACATGCGGTGAACATGGAGGACTTAGAGTAGGGGCTATAGTAGCTGAAGGTGACTTAGGCTAAGAAATGTCAGAATCATGTTCTTCAATATATGGTTTAATTAATTGTGAATCTGAAACCTCTTCAATATCTAATTATGTTTGAATAAATTAATTAATTATTAAACCAGTTCCTTCTGAGCATGATTCTAATTTTTGAGATTGATCAAGTTTAGTTTTGTCACTTAAGATCCTATAATAGTAGATGTTTCTAGTTGATTTACTTCGATTCTTGTTACATCGGACTCTATAATAGTAGAAATTTCAAGTTCTACTGTAGTCCTAAATCCTAAATCGATTTTTTAGCTTTGATATTTTCTAACTAATTTGGTGTATACTCAAGGGGTTTCCCTAGTATTCTACGTGATTGTCTCGGTAATTCAGCCATGATGAAACCTTTAATTAATGATTTAAACAATATTTAAATTACACCTAAAGTCTCTAAAAAGTAAAAACAACAAATGAAGTAACACACACTAAAAATATAGGAGTGCAAACCGCACAAAATGACTTCTCACAAAGATCTATAATTAATAGTTGGTGTTGAAATACGACATCGCAAAGATCAAGGTGAATTTTTTTTATAGATATGAGCGTTTCAAACCAGTTACCCTAACAACCTTCTTAATGAAATAGTATGGGGCAAGTAACTTCCCCTCTACCATCTCAAGAAAATATTACCCTCCAAGAAGTCCAAGTGAGTCTAGTCAATGTTTGTTCCAGGTACAACAGGACCTTCCCTTTGTCGTCACCTTAAGTAGATCCCTAGGATTATGGTCACTAAATTTACCAAATACAACAATTTTACCTAGGGGGCAATCGTAGATCAGACGTACACACAAGGGTAGAGTAACAAGCTCAATCCCCTTGAAGGCTCCTCCACATGATCAATTGGAGGTTTACTTTCAAGTGACCCCAAGTACCTTTCGGTACCATTATAATATGTACAAATCACTCTATCATAGCTAATGAAGCGGGTATGATCACTTCACCATATCTGACATGATCTCGTATTTAACTCATGTACAAGAAGAGATTCCCAGAGTAAAACTAAAATAATTGGATTTTCTTTCCCTACCACAGGATTCTGTTGTTTATTTATAGCTTTCAAAAGTTTACTCACTTTCCTATTCTAAAGCCCTACACTTAAGCTACTATAGGTGGTAAGAGCCGTAAAAATATAAAATTCTAGATTAATTTTAATTAACACTGTGTTATTAAGCTGTTATTTACTCAGTAGGTGATGAAAGTGAAACTTATGATATTATGACACGACCCAAAATCATAATGCAATCGAACATGCAATTTGCAATTTTTTAATTCAATGAAGTTCTAATTAAGAGAAGGCAAGAGTTTCTTTGATTTTTCAAAATGAAATACAAAACTAAAAACTTCACCAATCCTTAATAAGACAACCAATTTAATTTCTAATGCAATGAACATGCAAAATTAAACTAAGATTCAAATTTTCCAAAAGATCAACAAACCAAAAATACCTTTTAGCATTTATCACTCAAAACTTTTAAACACACAGAAATTAATCAAGAGTTGGAGAAAAATGCATTTTCCCTATGAATGCTTTGATTTGATGACATCAAAAGTGTAATTGCGAAAAATTCCAAGTTTGAAAATAAACAATTCCTTCAAAGATTCAAAAACGACAACAATTCCTCACAAAAACATTAAATCTCGAGAAAGCCTAAATTTGTAATTAAATAAGAATTTGATCACAAATAAGCAAGATTAAGAAGTAGACTAGTGTATTTGATGGAAAAAGGTGGGGAGGCAGTAACCTTAAGGATAACCCATCTCTTTTTGATCAATGAGAAAACCAACCAGACAAAACCCTAATTAGTTTTTGCAAAAGGGACTAATTCTCAAAAAAAATTAATAAAGCACTCAAGCGAGTCTAGAAGATATGTTAGACAATGTAAACAAACATAATGACACTTCCAAAAATCAAACTTCAGATCATGGTTGAGAGAAAACCCAAATTTTCAAGAATTTCAAAGGACTGAGCAGGTTAACAATGTAACACAACGCACATGTGCTCAATTGCTAAGGGAACAACAATGCATTAATGTGATCTGTGAGTGAACAAAAATAGCGCAGGGATCATAAGACCAAGAAAAAATAAAAAATCAGACAATAAACCATACAAATTTGAAAGGTCATTACTTTATGAAGACTCCGGTCAAGCTAACCAAGAAGGATCGGAAAACAAAACTAAGGAAATGAAATATAACATTAACATTCCCCAACAGAGTCGCCAATTTGTTAGGCGAATAGATCCCTCTTGTTGACAAGGGTGACCTCCCTAGATCCTAGACAGAAACTAGAAACAAACAAACATTTGAAATGATTCTTTCCCTAATTTAATATCATTTGAATTATGGATATAAATGATGGTAAATGAGCCTCTTACCCATTCACGAAATGCTTGATGAAGATCCCTTGTTGAATCTCGATGCGACCCTTCAATGCTTGATAAAACATGCAACCATAAACATAAGAAGGATCAAAAGCATATGTGACATAATAATTCAAACAAACTTAACCTAATGATCAAGGAGATTAGGAAATGAAATTTCTTTAATGAACATCTAAAGAATTATAAAGCATTCATTATTCCGATAAGACAATTCAATGGGGAAAAACATTCATTTGTATTAATCAAATATAAATAAGAGCCTTACAACCTTTGCCTTGATGTAGTGAGGTCCTCCCAAGTGCATCCAATCTCCTCCTTAGATGATAAGCTTTCCAATCTAAAACTAGCAGCATACGTTTATCTTCTCTGAGTTCTGACCTCCTCAATCCCTCTGCCCTCTAGTCATTTTATAGGCCAAGAGGAAGAAGTTCCAAATCGAAAAGAGGAGGGTGAGATCCTCTAATTAAGGGATTAGGGTTCCTTGAGGAAAGGGATTAAGATCCATCATTTGAGGTTATGGCTCAAATAGGCATCACCTGGAATATTCCAGTTGGGATATATTCGACCAACTATGTTTCCTGAATGTAATTTTTTATTTTTGCTTTCTTTGATTCACCCGCATAGTTCACAGTGGTAGAAAAAGCACAATTCTATGTTGTTCTCAGGGATAAGTTCAACGAATATACACAAAATTCTAGGTAAAAGAGCAAAGGACCTACTTAACAAAGTATACAAGCCATTTTCCCCAAATTTCTCATCTTCTTCAAGGTATTTTTGGTTGTTTGACCTCTAAGGGAATTCAATGAAACATGTTCACGGATGGCGAGAAATATGTTTATATTGATCAAGTGTCATGGTGACAAAATGATATGTAACACTGGAGAACTACCCTCTTTAATGCATTATGGGTTGATCAAGTAACCCCCAAAACCACAATTGGCAATTCTCCCTCTTTCCTTATCTACGGTAGAGAAGTGATTTTACATGCTAATATTTTCTTATCTTCTCTGCAATTGTCTCAACAAGTATAGAAAGTCAAATCCTCTATTATGTAAAACATGATTGGTTCTTTGCTTAAATTGGAATAAGAAAGAGACAATTCTAAACATAAACTGCATCGACATCACCATATTGTAAAATGTTGGCTTGGTGGTAGATATTATTATGATAGAAATCTTGAGGTAGGTGTCCTGGTTCTTAAGTGGGACGGGGAACACAAGGAAAAAGGGAAGCATTCAAAGTTTTAGAGGTTATGGTTAAGGCCTCTCATTGTTACGAAAAATATTGGTCCTAGTACATTTCGTCTACAAACTCTGGAAGGTCGATCGAAACCCCTTCCAGTCAATGGGAAAATTTTTAAGAAGTATTTCTCCTAAATATATTTGGGGATCTCTTATTTATGTAAATATTGCTTTAATGTTTGCTTGAATTTTATTTTTCAGCATATTTTTTTCTTTTTCCTTATTTTTTTGTTGAAGTCTATAGCCTAAAAATGCAAGAATTCCTTCTGAAATATATATTTAGGGAAATTTAAACAAATCTGTTAATGCTTTAACTCTTTGATTTTCTTGCTTCAATATCAAACGACATAAAAACAAATTTCCTATTCCAGATATCCGAGAATTTAATTTTCAATGCAGAAACAAGTCCTATTTAAATACTCACTTTATTAAGGGAACTTATTGCACAACCAACAAAATTTTAATAAATAGCGTAATCAGTGCAAGGTTGGTGATCATAAAACGTTTTATGCCATTCTCTCTCTTAAAGAGACCTTAGAGTAGCTTCCCATTTAATAGATAATCTCAACTAAGATTATCAGTAATTACTCATGGTCTTAGCTTCTCTTGATTCCAGGACAAAAGAACTCAAGCAAAACGGGTTGAAGATTCGTCCCTTTCGAGGCTATAGATGTATGCTGGAAGTAGTTGACATATGGGATTCCAGATCAATATTTGAATAAATATATGTACAAACCTTTAAGAATCTACATGTCATCCCACACCTTTAGTGAGTAGCTTCCCTACTAGAAAATACTTATAATTATTAACCATGGATATATAACTAGTATGATGGGACTAGAGAGTCTAATTCAAGTCAAAATGCACCCCTTTCAAGCCTATGGATGCTTGACTAGCAACAAAGGTAATGTTGGTGGTATTGAAGTTATAATTACACCACTTTCCCAGTTAACTATTGCATTTTTTTGAATATGATGGTTATCTCTTCTTTGAAAATTTATATTGACTTTATGTAAGTTTTTGTGTATTGTTTTAATTTGTGGACAAGTATTTTTGAACAGTCTAACAATAATTGCATTCAAGCAAACTAAAGCTATCAATTTTCATATTGTTTAACATTTATTTCTCATATAACATCTGAATTTTATGCCTTGCATATAATACAATTTTAGACAAAGATAACTAGTTCGCCCAATGAGTCTCCAATTGTTGGCCACCCAAAAGAATCCTCTCCCATTTTCCAAATGGAATGGACCCCTTGGTACTATTTTATTGCTTGTTTTCAATTTTTCATACCAAGATTTGAATTGAAATGATGATAATGGTTTTGAAGTACAAATTTGGTTCTAAATTGTGATATGACTTTCTTTTCATTTACTAATTGATGTTTTAATGATCTCTAAGGAACTAGAAAACTTATCTCAAGCCTTGTTAACTATGGTTACTGGCCATATTTGTTGCATGAGATTGTCACTTCTTTTTTTGTAGTAATAGTATGGCTCATGATTTTTTAGCCACTTCATGTGGCCGTGAACCTATTTAACATAGACAACATATGAATATTAAAGTTTTTATTATGCTTTATATATACCCTTTCTTTGATTTTTTGTTAAAATTGTGCATGAGTTATAATCTTTATGTATAGATCTAGAGATTATATGTGTTTTATTGCTCAAGGACCTTGTCATAACATAGGTCTGCATGTTTTGAAAGGGTTTTATGTCATTCCATAACCTTATCATATCTCTTTATCATTATTGAACCTTTGATTAATGTTTTGATTCGTTGTTATGGTTTTATTTACATTGACTTTAATAACACCACCTATGCTTCAGTGCATAATTACACTTTGGTATCAAATCCTCTCGATGTATTGATTGGTGGTGGTAGGTAGATCCGATAGGATTTTTTTTGAATGAAATATATTTATTTTTTGGGTGACATGGCATAATACATCCAAGTTGTCAACCCTCGATCTCGACATCTATTTACATTGTTAATCATTATAATAACATTATTTTTCAGGGCATAATTGTCCTTTGGTTGTGATCATTACTTCTTGGTACACCTTGTACCGTGTGTGGCAGCCATCTAATACACTACATAGGGTTATGTTTACGTAATCTATGCATTTCATTATTTCTGTCCAACCCTCTGCCTATCGCTCTGTAATTCGTTAGCGTTTAAAATCTCCGTTTGAATCATTTTTCTTCTTTTAAGATTAAATCCTTGCTAAAATTCTATCTAATTTTCAATCATGCCCCCTATGATAAGAACTGAGTTAGTCAAAGCCAATATTATTGACACATGATGAATATTTGGCTCTATTTCAACATATCAATTGGTGGGAATTTATTCAACTCTTTCATGGTTTTAATGATGGAGTAGGAAAGGCCTCTGCCTCTAATTTTGATGGAAAGAGGGCAAAGGTCGGTGACTTGGAGATTTTTGTGGATGTTAATTTTGTAGATGAAGTGGGTCATCTCTTTGTGGAGGGCGTGAATTGGTTGAAGAACTACGTTGTGTGTGATATACCATGGTGGAAGTGATTGGAAAACAAGGATTTCACATATAACACCAATGGTATTTCGTTTACTTATCTCAAACATAGATTGAAAGATCTTTCATATTTTATTTAGCGTTTCATAATGTGTGAAGGTCAAAATGGGTTAGTGTTTATATACCACATCTATATTCTAATGAATTTCTTAGGTTATACGCTTAACCTCCCATATTACTTACACGTAAGCCTTGCCAATATGGCCAAGGCATATCAGGCAAGCCTAAAAACCTAGACATGTCTCTATTCCATAACAACCTTATATGCATTTTGGTGAAGCATCATGTGGCCAAAATTGGTGATGATTAGAATGCTTTTCTCCTTCATAATGTTTATAAAAAAAACCCTAGATTTTGAGAAACCATATCTTGCACCTAGGGTTTCACACAGTCCTCCACCAATTAACACAACTCCATTTGATTCTTATATTGTTGATGAAAATTACCTTGATGAATCATTCCATGTCGAGTAGCCAATTTTTTTTTATGAAAATGGGGTTGAAATCCATAAAATTGTACCTATTCATGTCCCCGTGAGTATGTCCATAAATACTGAATTCCATCATGTTGAATTGAAACCATAATTTAAGGAAAAGGACAAGCTATGCCTATTAAACCATAGCCCTCATTTTAAATATGCATAGCGAGAGGAAGTCAGTCAACCTGAGTATAACCCATAATCCAGAGTGATATTAAATAAATTGAAAGGAAATATCAAGGGCTCAGTGTAATAGAGGAAAGAATGTCCTAGTTAAGGAATTTTTTGTCGATCTGGAAACACCTTCTGAGACTTCACCAAATAAAAATAAGCCTCAGGCTAAGGATAATTCTGGTTTTTCTATAGTGATAAATATGTTATGATGGCAAAAGTAACTCAATAAAATGTCCTCATAGAAATTCTGTCTCTAATCCATCCATACTCAATATGCACTGGCACAAATAGTTTATGGTAATAGTGTCTCACCTCGAGCATCATATTAATCAACTCATATAAGAGAAAATAAATTTAGAGCCCTAAATCAATTGAGGGAAAATAAAAATAAACAAAAATATATGGAGTCTGAGGTGAAAACATAGTTAGGAGATACATATATAACCATTAAGTCATAAAATGTTAAGGTGGTTATCACTCCAGATACACATGAATCAAATTATGTTAAGTAAATCTGATTTTCAGGGTCAAAGGATTTTGAGGTATGTTTCTGATTAGATTTTGTTTACTAATTTTAAAAAGCTGCTATCTAATCTCCGATTCTATAGCAACCTTGTTTTGATGTCAGTATTGATTGTTAATATCATTTTCTTTATTTCTTTGTTAACAGATTGTTCCTATACTCTGAAAAATGGTTTCGATTTACACGAAATAGGTTATTGCAGAAACCATGCTACTATCTCAAATCAAGCGAGGATCTCCTATTAATTTTTATGTCTATTTCTTTTGAGTAGTTAAGATTCGACCAACACGTCAAAAACAGTGAAATGCACTTTTGCATAAACAATTTTGATTTTATAAATTTTGTTCGAACATGGTTTGGTTTATTAGCCTATATATAAACCTTTATTTTGAAGAGGGAGAGGAGGAGAGAGAGGACTGAAGGGAAATGATGGGTAAATTAGATAGTGATTGTGGAACTGGTTTAAACTTTTTTGTGTAAGTGTTTTGATTTTATTCAACTCAATCAAGTAATACTTATATCAGTTTTATTTCCATGGTTGCTTTTCATTCATGTCTTCTTAATATTTTGTAATTTGATTTCCATTTTTTTTAAGACATAACTTTGTCGTTCAATGAATTGGATCCAAAACACACAATGAATTATTGCATTTCTTTTTATTTGTGTTAATTCAATTTATATTCATTTATATTTGATCATAATCATCCTTTAGTGACTTGTGTCCTATGGATGGTATTGATTTGAACATTCCTCTAGTTATGTTTTCTGTGAATTGTTTCCAAAGATTTAGATTGTTGAGAAATGTTACATTTATATAAATTGAATTGATATATTTATTGTAGCAGTTTATAATGTATTAATTTATTTTGTTGTTTATTTATTGGATTGTTTCCTAAATGAATAATTGAAGTATAATTATAGAAATTGTTACAATTATCTTTCCAATTTACCTCAACCAAGAAATAATAGTTAGATAACATTAGTTGGTCATCTGCATATAGGATTTATTCTTGATTTGAATTATTCAAATGAAAATCAATTGTTTCGTGTTAGTTTAAAAGATATGAAGCTTACATTTTTGTAGTTCTTGGTCTTTTATTTATTTGCAGTAAGGATTATCGTTGATTTAATTTATAATTACATGTATAAATTAAAATTAGTTTGCATCTTAAACATTTAGAATCATGATCATTTATGTTTACCCATCTTTCACCAGATACAATGCTTTCTAGTTTTACTCTTTGTATTATATTCTTGTACATTTTCTGTAGTATATGTTCTTATTAGATCTTGTGTATTATTGTATTAATTTTATTATTGTATTATATTTAACTCATATATTAGGTGCAGTAACACAAATACTAGTTTTAGGTCAACTTTAGGATAATGATAGGAGAAAACCCTCATCTTCTACTTTGAAAGAGGATGAGGCCTTGAGGCCAATGGAACCTTTAAACTCGTTGGGAGTGACCATCCCAAACATCTTGGGCTATTTAAAGATCCTTGGTCTAGGTAATTGCCCCTTTGTTGACTAAGGTCCAAATCCCACATCAATAGGCACATAGAGGAGTAGGAATATATTGGGGAAGACTTGTAGAAAATGTTGTTTTCCTAGGTAAGATGAGATACTTCTAGTCGAGGCTGGAAGCCATAGAGACTGCTCAAAGAAGAGTAATTGATATAGGAGATGTCAATGAGAAGGACAAATATTATATTGAAGAAATATAAGAGTTTGGTGAAGAATCATTAAGATTAAATATATTGAGGGTGATATCTAGGTTAAGTTTTAGACCAAATATGGAGGCACCCATGTACAAAGGTAATTTGAATGTTGAAGAATTGATAGACTAGATCAATGCTATGGATAAATATTTTGACTATGAATATGTTGAGGAAGAAAAGAGAGTGAAATATGTTATGAATAGATTGAAGGGTCATGCAACATTATGTTGGGACATAGTGCAAGTAGATTAGACAATCAAAGGTATAACCAACATTAAAAGCAGGGATAGGATGGTGGAAAAAATCAAAGGTAATTTCATGTCTGAATATTACCAATTGAATCTTTTCAAGAAAATACAAAATCTTAAGAAAAAAAATGTCCTTAAAAAAATATATTGAATAATTTCAAAAAATAAATAACAGAATTGGAATCTAAAAGATGATGTAGAAAAGGTAGTTAGGTACATTAATTGTTTGAGGTGTGAAATCCAAGATAAAATTAACATTCTATGCCAAGTATAATTAAGGATGCTTATTAAGCCACCTCAAAAGTGAAAGAAAATATATCTAGAAAACAAAGTCATACATGTGATCCAATTCTAGAGACAAGGAAAGACCAACCAATAACCACTTGAATTAATAACCGCAACTAAAACATGATTCTAACTACTTAAGAAGAAAATAACTTGAGAACTTTTTTTGACATTACGATAGTTTAATAAGTTATTTATAGAAAATTTGATGTGAGTGGAGTTATGATTGGTGCCATTTTGAGTTGGGATGATAAATCTGTAGCTTATTTAAATGGAAAATTGAATGCAAAAAACATGAATATCCAGCTTATGATAAATCTTTTTATCTCATAGTTCAAACGTTAAAAAAATAGAGGCATAATCTAATGCCAAAATAATTTTTTTTGTATTTTGAAAATCATGATTTGCAATTCATAACTCTGCAAACTAAGTTGAATAAAAAAATTCCAATTGGGTTGAATTTATGCAAAATTTCACATTTATTCTTAAACATATTAGTGGGCAAGTAAATAAAATTGTAGATGCTTTGAGAAGAAGTTGCTTGGATTTGCCAAGTGTCGAGATTCGAATTTTTGAAATAAATGTATAAAGATGATCCATATTTCAAAGAGGATTTTGAAGCATGCGAGGACCCAATTAATAGAGATAAAAGGCCATGGGTAGAGTACGTGTTGTAGAAAGAATAGGTGTTTAAAATCAATCAACATTGCATTCCAAAAGGTTCCATGAGATAAAATTTATTGAAACAAAAGCATAGTGGAGGGTTAGTAGTACATTTTGGACATGAATTTTTTTCTCAATTTTTTTTTTTTTTTTTTTTTGGCCAAGTATGAGAGCTAAAGCTAATATGAAGTGGTTGTTTTTGGGAAGATATAGAATATGGCAACATTCCAATGGAAAGATCCAAAATGCAGGTTTGTATCAATCATTATCTATCCTAGCAGACCATGGGACTTTGTAAGTATGGTTTTGCATTGGAATTACTAAAAATCCAAAGGGGTAATATTTCAATTATGTTGTTGTTGATAGATTTTCCAAAAAGACACATATTGTGGCTTGCAAAAACGAAATTGATGCAACTAATATTACAATTTTTTTGTAAAGGAGTGATTACATTGCATACATTTCGAAATTTCATTATTTCTAATAGAGATACAAAGTTTGTAGGTCATTTTTGGAGAAATGTATTGAGAAAATTAGGAACTAACCTAAATTTGAGTACAACATAGAACCCATCGATTGATAAACAAATAAACATGGTAAACATAAATTTGGGAAATAATTTAAGGAATTTGGTAAATGAATATCCCACATACTGGGATTAGGTCCTTGTGCAAGAATAATTTTTTTATAATGATTTACCTAACAGAAGAACAAGATTAATTATATTATAAATTTTATATAGAGTGCTTCCTAGAGGAAATTATAAATTAATATAATTTAGGAAGACAATAATTGAGAAGTTTTGATGGTGAAAATTTTGTAGTAAGTATGTTGGAATTGTAGGAAAGATTCAAACAATAACTATGGGATAGAATCATCAAGCACAAGCAGAGGTAGACATTAAAAGGAGACAACTAGATTTTTAATTTGGGGATTTAGTTATGGCATACATTTGAAAGGAAAATTTCTTAGAGGCACATACAAATCTAAAACTGAAGAATATTGAGCCATGTAAAGTATTGAGGAAATTTATTTAAATTCTTATGAAATTGAACTTCCAAATTATATTGGTATTTCACTAATCTTTTTAGCGTTCCAAATTTGTATCCTTATAAGAATGAGGGGAAATTGAAGCAGATGCACCTGAGAAAGTTCAAGTAGTTGAATGGGAAAGTCAACTACCTAAAGCAACACAAAGGGAAATTGAAGCAATGTTGGATAAGAAGGTGGTGAAACAAATTAGACATAATAGTATTTGATCAAGTGAAAGAATTGTTAGAAAATTATATATTACAGAGCAAGGGAACACATAAAATATTGCAAAAATATAAACACAAAAAACACATAAAACAAGAGAGACACAAATATATGTGGTTCACCCAGTTTGGGCTATGTCCACGAAGAAACAACTAGTCCTTCTTTTTGTATTATCCAGCAAACTAAAGAGATACAACCTACAACGAATCTGGTGTACCTCCCTCTTCGCTCTCAATCTCCTCTCTCTTCCTTCTAGGGAAAAAAACCCTAAATTAAACATAACTTCTACCGTCAGATCTTCACCTAATGAATGGCCCGGATTGACTAGAAATTACTATACTTTTACAAGGAAATTTTACATCTATTCTTAGCTTTGGGGGCGCTGCCCCCAATCCCCCCGCCAGGGGGGGCTCCCAAAAGGTCATAGTCACCCCCACAGATCCCCCCTGCAGCGAATATTTTACGGGCAGCATTGCCGCCCCATTTCAAATTGGGGTCCAATGCGGCGATACCTTTGAATACATAAGATAATCAGGCTCCACAACCAACAAGAATAAACTATTTAAAGATTCAACATGGATGCAAACAATATAGATAACTAAATATGCACAAATGTGGATGGGCTCATGGGACAAAGGCTATGAAAAAATTCTTATTTCCCTGAGAGCCTGATGTGGGAGCATATCTTCCAATCACGTCAAGAATTTATCTCAAAATGTTTTTAAGATTTATGAGAGGAAGTTGGGTTCCTCAGTCATTTAAAGTTGTAATTTTAATTATTTTCCTATGATTTATAACTATAGAAGGATTTGGTTTGTTTCTATGATTTGATTAATATATCATCCTTGCCATTTAATAAGATTAAAAAAAATCCTATTTTAGTGGGATTGTGAGGAAAATTGGGAGTATTTAGGGTTATTATTTTTTGATATTTCTAAACTTAGAATATTTGAATGAGATGTGCTAGCCAAATATATGATTTTTATAAAAAGACCCTACTGATCACAGGGAGTAGAGAAAGGAGAGAATAGAGTTAGAATAGTAATACATGATGTGCAACATAGTGATTATGTTATTCATTTGAATATTGTTAATGAGATTTTAGACTTTGAATGATATCCCAGTCATAGTCATGTGATTGTGATTCTTCTCTTTGAAATTTATTTTCTTGTTTGTGTTATAGTGAAATTTGGGTGGAGAAAGCATATTTTTGTGCAATATCATTAAATATATGAATGTTTAAACATTATCCAAATTTCCAAGTAAATGTTTCCAGATTAGGTTGGGTCTTTTTTTTTTTCCAAAACCCTAATACCCAACACCTAAAAATTCAATTGATGAGGAGTGAATCAATCATTTATCATTCTATTAATATCATGATAGAACCATATTTGGATTTTGAAAAAGGAAGGTGTGTTCTCGATCTCTTGGATCTTTGATCACTGACAATAGACACTCGGATCATCTATTACTCCATCTCCCAATCTTTGATAGTCATATTTCCAATTGTAAGGTTCTAATATTGTGTGGGACTAAAATCTTGTTTTTACACATTAGAATCCCCAATACCTAGACACTCGATATTCAATATCCCTGGGTAACAAACTTCAACAAATGTTAATGTTTTTGTTTACTGTTCTAGACTCATATGAGGAGTTTTTATGATAATGTTTTGCTAGTGTGGATTAGAGTTGAAATCTTGATACAACTAGGACTCGATAACAATGAGAAACCCTTAATAAATATTTTTCAGTAGCATGTTAATACAATGAAGGAGCTGAACCCTATCACATTTTGGGCATTTTCCTCTCTCTTATAACTTTGATTTTCTCTAATTCCATTTCCACCCCTTCCTATGTGATTATATGATCCAAATACTGAATTGGGTTTTGATAAAAAGGGAATTTGTTCAACTTGAAATAAATATGATTCTCTCTAAACACTTGAAAAACCATCCTCAAATGTTTCTCATGATACTTCTCAAATTTTGAATATACAAGGATGTCATCTAAAAGGATAATGAATCTCTTTTCAAAATAATTTTGGAAAATTCCATTCCCAAGACATAAATATGCCTATTAAACCAGATAACCCAAATGACACCACCACAAACTCATAATATCCATACCAATTTCTAAATATTATCTTGTTGATTTCTCCCTCCTTAATACTATTCCGCCACAACTAAGGCATGACCTCTCTAAGCGATCTTTTTAATAAAACCCCCATCAAGCCTTGTACACAAGATACTATGAATAGTCTCTAGGTGATGTCAATAGTAATGTAGTTGAGAATTCCTGCAAAAGGGTGTTATGAAATATTGAATATATACATAGATATATGGCATAATAGTAAGAGTATTCAATAATAGTATCAACAATAACTTGTGTTATGAGATTTTTTAATTCTAAGATACCAAGGATTACATTTCTCAAACTAACTGCAGAATGTGCATTCCAAAATCCTATTGGGTGTGGAGCCTGATTATCTTCCTGATTTAGAGTTCTTGTTTTGGGTGTGTTTGGATCCTAGTCCTTGGTAGGTGTGGGAGGGATTCCCCCCCCCCCCACTACTTCTTCTAGGGGGGTTTATCCCTACCTGGCAAGGACTCAGAGGTAGCACCACTAAAAGAAAAATTTAGAGAAAAATTTCCTTGTAAAATATTGTAATTTCATAGTCAATCTGAGTCATTCATTAGGCAGAAGATTTGAGGTAAACGTTATGTTAATTTAGGGTTTTTTTTCTGTAAAAGGAAACCCTCAATTTATATGAGGGAATTGCATTATGTTTATGTATACTTTTGTGAGAAAAAGAGAGGAGATTGTGTGAGAGCGAAGAGGAAGTTACAACAGATATGTTGTAGGTTGTATCCATTAAATTTGTTGGATAATATAAAAGGAAGGACTGGTTATTTTTTGTGTACGTAGACCAAATTGAGTGAACCATGTATATCTATGTCTCTCTTGTTTTATTATTTTTTGTGTTTATGTTTCTGAAATATTTTATGTGTTCCATTTCTCTCTTATTTAATTTCTAACAACTGGTATCAGAGTTGAAGGTCTATTTGGATGATAAACTCATAGGAAAGAAGGGTTCCTAATTCAAGTGGGAGCAATGGCAGAAGATGGTAGGTTTAGGATTGAGAAATTCAATGACTAAAATTACCAACTATGTAAGATGCAAATGGAAGATTATTTGTATCAAAAATATCTTTACCTACCATTGAGTGTAAAAGAAAAGAATATGACAAGTATGACAAATAAAGAATGGGAGATTCTCGATAGAAAAGAACTAGGAATAATACAGTTGTGCCTGACAATGTCGGTGGCCTTCAACATTTCAAAGGAAACGAGAAAGAAAGATATAATGAAGGAATTTTCCAAACTATATGAAAAACCCTCAACCTTAAACAAGGTATTTCTTATGAAGCATTTATTTAATATGAAGATGTCAGAAGGTGGATCTGTTGTTGATTATTTAAATGAATTTAATACAATTACCAATCAGTTAAGTTCTGTAGGAGTAAAATTTGACAATGAAGTTAGGGATATGTTGTTTCTATGCTCATTACCAGAAAGTTGGAATGGCTTAGTCATGGTTATTCATAATTTTGTCTCTAGTTCTAGTACTTTAAAGTTTGATGTTGATGTTGGTGATATCCTTAGTGAGGAAATGCGATGAAAAATCTGACATGAGACATCAGGTAATGCTTTGAATACAAAGACTAGGGGAAGAAAACTACAAAGGGGAAATAGCCCAAGAAAATGAAGTAAGTCAAGGAAAGGAAGATCCAAATCTAGATTCATGATAGTGTGCTATAAATGTGGAAAGAAAGGAAACCTGGAGAAAGACTGCAAATCTCGAAATGGAAAAGAATGATATGGATAGCAAGAGAATAATCAGGAAGAGAATTTAATAGGTAATTTGTTGCAAGATGCTTTGAAGCTTTCATTATAAAATATTATTGATGCCTAGGTGGTAGATTCAGGGGCTTCATTCCATGCCACAACCCATGGGAAACATTTTCATGACTATGTTCAAGGATATTTTGGACAAGATCACCTGGGTGATGATAAACCTTGTAAAATTATTGGAATGGGTAAGGTACTCATAAAACAATAGAGTGGAAACCAATTGTTGCTAAAGGATGTAAGGCATGTTCCAGGTCTAAAGAAAATTCTAATTTCAATAGGGAAGTTGGGAAGTGAAGGCTACATAACAACATTTACATACCAAACTTGGAAGGTCACTAAATGATCCATGGTAATAGCAAAAGAAGAGAAGGTTGGTACATTATAGTTATGCAATAATATTTCTGATTCTCAATTTTCTAATGCTTTAACCTCCACAAAATAATATAGGACACTCTGATATCATAGGCTAGGGCACATGAGTGAGAAGGGGATGGGAATTCTTCACTCAAGAAATTTGTTTCCAGGTTTATATCTTATTGATTTGGATTTTTGTGAGAATTGTGTTTATGGAAAACATAAGAGAGCCATATTTCTCAAAGTTGGGAAAGACAAGAAGACTAGAAAATTAGGGCTTTTGCATACATATGTATGGGGTTCGACTTAGGTTTCATCTCTTGCTGTCTCTTGTTATTATGTTACTTTTATTGATGATGCAACTAGGAAAACTTAGATTTATTGTATTCGAAATAAATCTGATGTCTTTGATACTTATAAGAAATGGAAAGCTTTTGTTGAGAATGAGGCAATAAAGAAGCTAAAGTGTCTTAGATCAGATAATGGAGGTGAATACTACAACATGGAGTTTGATATTAATTGTCCATACCATGGAATTCGTAGAGAGAATACAACTCCAACAACACCACAAGAAAATGGTGTCAAAAAGGATGAACATGATAGTTATGGAGCGTGCAAGGAGTATGAGATCGCATGCAAGATTGTCATTACAATTTTTAGTAGATGATGTAGATATTTTTTTTTTATCTAATAAATATAGGGCCTTCACATTCCTTGGATGGTGGTATTCCAGAGGAGGCATGGAAATGTAAGAAGATACACTAGTCATTTCTAAATACCTTTGGTTATGAACCATTTGTCCACATTAATAAAGGAAATTGGAAAAAAACTTGAGGCAAAATCAAAGAAATGTACCTATATTGGATATGGTGTTAATGATTTTTGTATTGACTATATGATTATGAAAACTATAAAGTAATTAGGAGTAGATATGTGGTATTCAATGAAAGGGTTTTGTAAAAATATTAATCGTATAGAAGGAAATAGGAAAAGGAAAACGCATAATACACCATGCTTGATGAAATCACAGAAAAGAAGAGTTAAAGGTGTCATAAAATCATAATGAACATAAAAAACAACAAAAACAATAGCAGGAACAATAGTAGTATACACCTTAAACTCTTGCAAGTGTTGTTGGAAGATCTATCAGGTTAAGTAGACCCCCTGAAGGATACTCTCCTTCATTATATTATGTATTCTTGATTGATTCTGGTGAACCATAAGGATATGAAGAATTAATGCATGAAGAAACCAAAAAGAAGTGGGAGAAATCCATGAAAGAAGAGATGGACTCCTTGGTACATAACTAGACTTGGGACTTAGTCAAGTTTCTTGCAAGTAAAACAACATTGCAGAATAAATGGGTTTATGGAACAAAGGAAGAAGATGGTGGTAAAAATAGGTACTGGGCTAGACTTGTTGTGAAGGGTTTTACACAAAAGAAAGGTATATACTTTGATAATAAAACCTATATTGTTATTAAAATGAATTCAATAAAAACTATTTTAAAGCCTAGTGAGAGCATAATATTTGCATCTTGAGCAGTTAGATGTAAAGATAAAATTTCTCCATATGAATTTGGAGAAAGATATTTATATGCAATAACCATAAGGGTATGCGGTCAAAGGGAAGGAGAAATTAGTGTGCAAGTTGAAGAAGAGCTTGTATGGCTTAAAAAATGCTCCAAGGTAGTGGTATCTAAAATTTGACAGGTTTATGTCCGAACAAGGTTATATTCGATGTCATTCTTACCACTATGTTTATCTTAAGAATAAAAATGATGGAATCTATATTATATTGATATTGTATGCAGACAACATGATTTTTATAGAGTATAACATGCATGAAATCAATGCACTCGAAATAAAATTGGTTAATTCATTTGCAATGAAGGATTTTAGTGTTGCAAAATAAATTCTTGTTATGAGAATAGCTAGAGATAGAAAAAAACACAAATTAACATTGTCTCAAAGTGAGAACATAGAAAAGTTGTTGGAAAGATTTAATATGCAAAATAAAAAAAAATAGTTAGTACAGTTTGGATAACCATTTCAAACTAAGGAAATGTGTTCCAACACTCAAGAAGAGATAGATTATATGTCTAAAGTTCCATACACATCAATAGTTGGAAGCTTAATGTATGCAGAGGTGTGAAAAAGGCCTAATATTGCACATGCAATGGGAGTTGTGAGAAGGTATATGAAAAATCTAGGAAAAGAGCATTGGGTGGTGAAAAAGTGGATTCTCAAGTATTTGAGAGGTACCAATAATCAAGCATTATTTTTTGGAGGTTCATACATTGTTCTATAGGGATACGCCAATTCATATATGGTAGGTGATAGAGATAACATGAGGAACACCATAGGGTATGTGTTTATGGTAGGTGGAACAACAATCATTGAGGTTTCTAAAATGCAAAGCATTATTGCATTTTCAACAATGGAAGAGGAGTATGTTGCTGTTACAGAGGCTAGTAAAAAAATGGTTTGGTTACAAATGTTTATGGATGAAGTGGGCAAGGAGCAGGAGATTGGCAAATTATACAGTGATATCCATATTGTTATTCTTCTTGCAAACAACTCGACATTTCATTCTAAGACTAAATATATACAAATCAGGTACCATTTCATACAATCAGTTTTGGAAGATGGATAGTTGAAGCTGGAAAAGGTAGACACTAGTCATAATCCTATAGATATGCTAACAAAGGTGGTAACTAAGGATAAGTTGAGTTTATTCTTATTTTCCTTGGTCTTCAAGTATAATGGTAAATATGAGAAATAACCGGGTCCAAGTGAAAGCATTGTGAGGGTTTCTATAATTAGTCTCTAGGGGGGTGATTGTTGGGTGTGGAGCCTAACTATATTCTTTATTCATAGCTCTTATTTCCGTCGTGTTTGGATCCTAGTACTTGATAGGGGGGTGTGGGGGGACTTAACACCCATTACTGTTGCTAGGGTGGTCTTGCCCCCCCACCCCCACAAGAAAATTTAGAGAAAAATTTCCCTATAAAATATTGTAATTTCAAAGTCAATATGGGTCGTTCATTAGGTGAAACATTGATAGTAAAACTTATGTTAATTTAGGGTTTTTTCCCTTAAATGGAAACCCTAAGTTTATATAATTGAATTTTCTTGTAGCTATGTAAAATTATGTGAGAAAAAAAGAGGAGGTTGTGTGAGATCAAAGAGGAAGTTATAGTGGATGTATTATAGGTTATATCCCTTAAATTTTATAGATAATATAAAAAGAAGGATTGGTTGTTTCTTTTTGGACGTAGCCCAAATTGGGTGAACAACATATATCTGTGTCTCTCTTTATTTATTCTTTTTTGTGTTTGTGTTTCCATAATATTTTATGTGTTCCATTTCTTTGTTATTTGATTTCTAACAAATCTCTCATAATTTTACATGTCATGTCAAGGAAGTGTTTAATGTGAGGTTCATTTTCTCAAAATAAGTGCAAAATATGCATTCCATAATCTCTCATAGAATTCTACATGTTTCATGTCAAGGAAGTGTTTAATGTGAGGTTCACAATCCCTAGAATCCATTATTAATTTTATTACATATTTGTGGTTAGAAGAAGGCCTATTGTTCTCCTGCTAGAAATTTTTCACTATTCCCTTAACTTCTCCAATTAACTTCATATAATAACAAGGTAACTGTCCAATGAAGGCCCAACAATGTATTTCGCAAAACATGTCAAGGATATCTTATCTAATATAATATTTTTGAAGGGTTTTTACATTGAATTTAATGAGATGGGATGTGTGTTTTAGAATATGACATTATCCTGTGATCTTATTAACAGTTGATTGTGATAAGACATAATGGGATACATTATGGTCTTGGGATCATGTTGTCTTACCAATTTTTTAAAAGAAACCATAAGGTTTCTAAAGACATGATTACTTGTTTCCATATTTGTAATTTTTTTAATGCCTAGAATTCTTCTAACAACAATTAAACTCTCATATATTCACAAAGTATAAAATAATTTCATTTGGTTGAATTAGACTTTGATTCAAAGTATTCTTTGATAGTTTTAAGGCATTGGTAATGAATAATTTGTTCAAATATCTTACCTTCAAGTGCCACTAAACCACTTTCATCCACCTAAAGGAATTTTAGAGTTCTTCATCATACAATGTCCACTCTAGGTAGGGGTGATGGACTTTTATTGTGGAACTCTTTACTTGTTTGTTGTGGGCTTACATTCCTTGAATGGGATTGGATGTGCTCAAGGATAGCTTTTGAAATGTCACATTGGTTAACAAGAGGTTGCACCATAGGAACCTCTTCATCAAGAAGAGCACCAATTATCCCTCTAATTTCATCCACATCAAAAGAAGCTCCAAGAAAATTCATCATCATATGATCATCCAAAACAATTTGTTCTTATGGAATATTCATTAGAGGTTCATCTACTGCGTTGGAAGTTGGATTATCCTTTTCTAAAAGTCTTTTTTTTTCCATACCTACCCTGGGATTTTCTCATGATTTGATCCACGTGGATATTGGTGGCCACCCGCTAATTCCACGTGGATCCCCTCTAGTGCTTCTTTCAGTTCTTTCAGTTTCCTTAATTATAGCATAGGTTACTATTTTTAGCAGTTTTACGGGCCTAACTACCGGAGACCCGTTTGAGGCCCTAAACGTAGATTTTTGGGAAAATATACCGCCAATGATTTTTATGTCTTAAAAATCGTCTTTTCCATCGTAGTCCTCGAGATATTTTCCAAACGGGCTACATGCACGTCAAACAGAATAAAACGACCAATTCGCGACCCGGGAAGTTGATGTACCAAACTACCAAAAAGGGGCCCAAAAAATTGGCGTTTCAGTTTCTTCTTCCAGGGTTAGGTTTTGGAATGTGAAGGGTTTTTCCATTATTTCTCAACAATAAATAGGCCTTTGAGCTTCATTGTAACACAGTTCAGAGGCATGTAGCCACACATCTCTTCTCAGAGATAAGCTACCATCGCCCTAGCTGGTTTATTTCTATTTCCAGTTGTAAACATATCTCAGTATTTTCCATTAATGAAATGAAGTATTATTTCTGCTGCATCTTTGTGTATATGGTTATCTCTGTATTTTATTGCGTTCCTGTTTAAATCTGGATCATGATTCAATGGTCTTTCCTATGCGTTTTTTTCCCCACGAGGGTATCACTATGGGAGAAATACCATACCATGTGCATTCGTATTAGGGGATATATATTGAGGGAAAAAATGACATAATATATTGTGCATATAATAGGGGTAAAGGTTTTTTATATTGATAGGTATAAAAAAATGGAGCTCAAAGTTAATGAAAAAGTATAAAGGGTATAAAAAATGTTAATGAAAAAATGGATACCTACAATATCTAATCAAAGTAGAGTTTTTTTTAATTGGGAAGGTATATTGTGTTCATATTGGTAGGGTGTTAAATGATGTAATTTTTAGAGGTATTTTCCAATATGTTGTAAAATTAGGGGTAATGTTTAGTATGCCATGAACGCACATGATGTCAGAGGCTCATTAAGTGAAGCTCCCATGTTTTTCCCTTAAGGGCTTTATTTTCTCACTGTGATGGTTCCCTGCATTTAAATGGATTGTAATTATAAGGAGACAACAATTGTCTTCCAATAAAAAATAAAAATATATTGTCCTCCAATTATATACGATAACAAAAATTGTCTCCCAGTCTTACAAGAAGAGACAAAAATTGTCTTCCAATTTTACAACAAAATAAAAAATTTCCTTCCAATTACACAAGAAAATAATTTTTTTTTTCTAATTCCTATAAAAGACAATAATTTTCTCCAAATTACTTAGATTTCCTTCTAATTACATAAAAATTGTCTTCTAGTTACACGATAAGACAAAAAACTTGATTTCTAGTGACATCAATGGACAAAAACCTTCTTTCCAATTATAGAAAAACCCATACCAAGTGTTAATAATTATTTCTCTTCTATGTTTATTCACTGTATTTTTGTTTGGATGTTGAGAAAGTGGCAAGCAGGCAAGATTAAGGCTAGCAGAGGAAGCTCTCACACACTCCTAGAAATGTGTACACATTCTTAGGAACACACATGTGTTCCCAACAACGCACATGCATTCTTGACACTAGTTTCCATAGTAATATTTTCCCTATCGAAATTCCTCTCTTTTTTTCTAACATTATCCTGACAATGGTATGATGTCACATAAATTAAGAGAATTTGCATGCTTCTATCTCTATCTACCTTCCTTTATCCTTTCTCTTTACTGCTCTCTCTCTCTTCCCCCCATCACTCTCTCCCCCTCTCTTCATCTCTCCCTCTTCTCTCAATTCTTCCACTCTTTGTTCCCACTTCTCTCCTCTCTCAATTTTCCTCCCGTCCTTCTCTCTCCTCCCTCCCCCTCTCTCTC
>APFE031184031.1:0-15316 GCA_000404065.3 Pinus taeda
TCTTTCCTACCATGTTTCCATAATCTGGGAGGCTGACTGCTCAGAAATTCACGATAACCTCAAAAGTCATTTTCTCTGAAGAAAAGCACAATTTTATGGACATCTCTTCCACCTCTTTCCTGCCATGTTTCCATAATCTGGGAGGCTGACTGCTCAGAAATTCACGATAGACCTCACATGTTCCACCTTTAGGGAATATATTTACCTTAGTTCCTTTCATCAACATTTTGATTTTTTTGTAAGCTATAATTCCACAATCATTTGATACTCATTGTATTTGGCTAAGTACAATACGAAGTTGATGCTGCTTTTCTAATATTCTCAGTCTGATGTGTCTGATGCAACTAGAGTTTTCTCTTTTGTAAAAATATGCTCAACAAATTTTTGTTTCCTAGATGTTATAGGAGTTGTTGCTTTGTAGCTATAAGTGGTCTGTGTACATTATAATTATTGCTCGCTAGCTTAACTTCTACAATATTAATCTCAATAATCACTCTTTGAATTGTTGAACAAATCCTCTAACATACTTTTATCAACCATGATAATTGTATGTTGCTACTCTGTCATAAATGGAGTGAATAGCCAATATACTCTCTAAGATATAGAACATGTGACATCCTCTCACATAAGAAGAGTCATTAAATCACCACCAGGCGGGTCTCCCATTATAAGGTACTAGTATTCCTTGTCTTGAAATGATAATTTCGCAATGCATTGGCTATCAGTTCCTCCACACAGATTCCTCTTCGACCTCATATTTTCCACCTTTAAAGCATCTATTTACCATATTTCTTTCCATCAACATTCCGGTTTTACTTTAAGCTGTCATTTCACAATCATTTGATACTCAATTACATTTGGCTAAGTACAATGTGAGGTTGATGCTGCTTTTCTAATATCCTCAGTCTAATGTGTCTAATGCAACTGGAGATTATGCTCTTCTGTACAAATATGCCTAGCAAATTTTGGTTTCCTAGATGTCACAGGAGTTGCTTTGTAGCTATAAGAGGCCTCTGTACATTATGACTATTGCTTGTTAGCTTCATCTTTACAACAGTAAGTTCTATGTATTGTGACTTTGAGGATTTGGTACCTCAACTCTGACATTTACAGGGGTATACTTAGGTTTATATTCATGATATGCTCTCAATTCACTTGGAGTTGTGATCCCCTTATTGTGTAGGGTTTTTTCATTCACTATGCAATGCCCCAATCTTTGATCAAGGAAGACTAGTTGCTTGTAGCTCATTTTGACTTAGTTTTTTGATCTATTGCTATATAGTGTTAATGTCTTCCAGGAAAAAATCAGTCTGATGTGAGGTTGACACTGCTTTTCTAATATCCTCAGTCTGATGTGTCTGGACTCTAATGCAACTAGAGTTTTCTCTTTTGTACAAATATGGCCAACAAACTTTCGTTTACTAGATGTCATTGGAGTTGTTGCTTTGTAGCTATAAGAGGCGTATGTACATTATGGTTGTTGCTTGCTAGGTTCACTTTACAATAATCACTCTCTGAATTGCTGAAAAAAAATCCTATAACACACTTTTATCAACAATGATAATTGGATGTTGCTACTCTATCATAAATGGAGTGAATAGCCAAGATGCTCTCTAAGATATAGAAACATGCAACATCCTCTCGCATAAGAATAGTCATTTTATCATCACCAGGAAGGTATACCATTATAAGGTACAGGTACTTCTTGTCCAGAAATGAAAATTTCACAGTGCATTGGCTATCAATTTCTACACGCAGGTTCCTCTTAGAACTCACATGTACCACCTTTGGAGCATCTATTTACCATTTTTCCATCAACATTCTGATTTTTTTTTAAGATTTCATCCACAATCATTTGATACTCAATTGCAATTGGCCAAGTACAATGTGAGGTCGATTTTGCTTTTCTAATGTCCTCAGCCTGATGTGTCTAATGCAACTAGAAATTATGCTCTTCTGGACAAATATGCCCAGCAAATTTTGGTTTCTTAGATGTCACAGGAATCCATGTGTAAAAAAAACCAGAGATTGAAAAAAAAACCAGAGATTGAAGTTTGCAGCAGTACCTTTTGACAATATAATTGACAACGCTGTTGAGGAGTGAAGCTGCTTGGCAAGTTGGCTCTGATCTGTGATGGGTGAAGCTGCTTGGCAAGTTGGCTCTGATCTGTGATGGGTTTGCTCTAGGGATTCTGCTTAAATCCTTGACAACGGGTGTTTTTCTTTGACAGCACTCTCACAATACCCTCTGTTCTGCTAGTTCTTTCTTCAGCCCCTCTATTCTGCTATGTTCTGTTCTGCTATGTTCTTTCTTCAGTTTTGGAAGGAAACTAACAGTGCACTGCAGCGAACTAACAATCAACTGCGACAGCAAATTAAACTAGACTTAATTTCCAGAAAACTAACCATTAATTGCTATTTAAACTGAACGTGGACATTTTCAATGAGATGATGCCACATGGCTATTTGTGATTGGTTAAAATACTATTTGTGATTGGTTCGTCAGCTGAGACCTGAGTAAAGCATATATAATATAACTTTAAAAATGTTAAAGGTTAAATTAAAAAGCGATAAGAAATAATTATAAATTGTGAAATATATATAAGGTTAACAATTATATCTTGCCAAATGGTAAGTTTAAATATTAAATTTTCAATTTTCAAATTTTAAGTTTAAACTTAAATAATTTAAGTTTAAATATTAAATATTAAATATATGAAATATTTAAAATGACATATGAAATAAGAAAGGTGTAATATTAAAAATATAAAATATAAAAAAATTGATTATTGAAAAATTACGTACTAAATATGAAAGGAAGATATTCGATATTGAATAACCAAAATATAAAAAATATTTGCAAAATTATATATAAAATGACATAATTATATTAAAATGCAATATTAAATATTAAATTTAATATTAATATATAGTAAAATAAAATCAAAATGATATTTAAATATTAAAAATTTAAGTATATATTTTAAATGCAAAAATATTTATATGAAATTTAAATATTATATATCTAATATTAATATATTAAATATTAAAAAATAATTGTTAAAAAATAAAAGTGAAAATTTATAAAATATAGAATATTGAACATTTTTCTTGAAGTATAGGATTTAATAAAAAATAGTATTATAAATATTTAGAAAACTTATATTATAAATATTTGAAATAAATTTTTATTCCAAGTATTTAAAAAAACTTCGGAACTATTGAATTTAAAAAAAAAATTAAAAAAATTGAAATAGAAAACATTTTAAACATTACAAATGCTATAAATATGAAAAAAAATATAAGCCCTAACAAAAACATATATTACAAATATTTAAAAATTTGGTATTGCAAAATGATACTACAAATATTTGAAAATACTAAAAAATAAACTAGCAACTATTTTGTTAGGCTTTATAATATTCGGAAAAAAACTTGAAACTATTAAAAAGATAACGGTAAAAATAACAATATAAATTAAATATAAATCATTTTAAACATTAGAGATATTTTAAATATAAAATATGAATGAAATATAAAACATTTAATCCGAAATATGAATTTAAGTGAATATGTCTAAATAAAATATATAAAGTAGAAAAAAGAGAAGATAAAAAAGAAATTTAAAAGAAATCCTAGCCATCAAAGAAATAACTAAAAAATAAATGACAAAGAACAAACAAAGAAAAAGAAACTATGAATTTCTTAAAAGAAAGAAAGATAATGGGTTGTTTGTGGAGAACTGATTAGGGTTTTACCTATGAATCCATTCAAAACTATGTTATTAGGAGGATGAATCCATTCAAAACTATGTTATTAGGAGGATGAGTTAATAAAAAAGAAAAAGAAAAAAAGAGAAACTAGGATATCAAGATTCATTTAGATATAGTTATTCATGCAATTATGGTCTGCCATAATACACTTTTTCATGAATGGGTTGTGAAGAGATTCCTAAAATAGGTGAGGGTATTTTTGAAGATAATAAGATATGTGACTTGGTAGCCTTATTTGAAAAAAATAATAATAATAATCATGCCATAGAAAACTTATCATTTGGTTGTGGGTTATGTATTAAATAATGAATAAATGGAAATAAGATATAATTTTCTTTCCCATTCATAGTAAAGGTTTAACCTTGAAAATCAATTTTCATACTTAATACTATTGTTGTGTGCTATGCAGTAGAGAATGAATAAATGGAAGTGTGCTATGCAGTGAATGAATAAATGGAAGTGTGCTATGCAGTGAAGAATGAATAAATGGAAATAAGATATAACTGTCTTTTGCATTCACAATAAAATTTTAACATTGAAAATCAAATTTTATCGGTAATAGAATTGAAGTAGGAACAAAATGATTTATGAATTTAGCTAAGGCATAGATAAGCTTTGCATTAAAAGAAAATATTTAATTTATGAGAGATATGTTTTTGGTTTCTTGGAAAAGAAACATATGTATGTTTGAAAAAGTGCACAAATATCATTTGATTTCTTGAAAAGAAATAACTGGTTTGCATGCACAAAATATAACGATTAAGTTGATATTTCCTAGAAATAAAATATGTTGTTGATTTTGACTTTTTGGTTAGAAAGAAATACACAATTCCTGTGTTGTTTTTGAAAAGGTCACTTAGTTTTGTGCTTAGTCATGGTAAGTGTTGGACACCTAATCCTCTAAGGGTTAGTGTGGAAGCCGAATAGACTAAGGAAGTCTAAGAGACCTTGGGATGTGGAACCCAATGGTCACACCATTTACTATAAATGTATATCATTTGTATAATAATAAATGTACTCTCGTGTTTATCTTTCCCATGTTGTTCCTGTCATGTGTGTGTTTAACATGGTATCGGAGCAGGCATATTCCTACCGTTCATAATTACTTTGAGCCATTTGTTTTATTGTCTTTCTATGCAAGTTTGTTCTGCATTTCATGAATGTTTTATCAGCCATATTTTAGCTGCATTCTCTATGCACTATTCCCCAAATGGAAAATTCTGACATACCTAATGTTAATGCCTCCACTGGTTTGACATACCTACTCCTGTCACTACTGGATACCTGCTCCTATCACTGCTCCATACCAGTATACAAAAACGCTCAGCCAAGTTTGTGTTACATCCCATTTCTGCCCATTGCCTGTAATGCTCCATTAATTTACTCTCTATCAAAAATATGTTGCCTCTCTTCTATGTACTTTTTGCTGGAAACATTCACCTGCATTATCTAAGGATTTGAACCATCATCTGCTAGTTATTTTGTGCCAGTCTTCTCATATCGAATATTTCTCAGCAACAATTCTAGTGTATTTATTTCTAGTGCTTCCACACAGTTCTTACATACTTGTAACCATGCGCACCCCTTTTACATTCATCTTGAACACCTCCGACGTGTTCCACATGCTAATAACATCTCAAGAAATAGAACCATTGGAACCGGTACCGTAACGATGGGATCATTGCCATTGTTCCGCCCTTGCAATGGCCACCCAAGTGCCCAGGCTTAGCCTATTGCCCAACACGATGTCTATGTCTTTGGGTAAGAATTTTGGTGTCCCCATGCATTCCCGATGTTTCTAGCAAAACTAGTGTCTATTTGATCTGCTAGTCTAACTAAGACGGGTAGCTATCTTAGAAACAAACAATTCAAAGTAACTTGTGTGTTCCTAGTAATTTTGTAACTTCTCAAACACGAAAGTGTAAAGAGGGTGGCTAACAAAATCACTCGTCACAACTGTTCCTCAAAAGGGTAAACAATCAAGTGGAAGCGTATGATCGGCCAAAAGAATGGGGGTGTTGATGAGAACACAACCAAGGCTCAAATGTCTGATAGCAAGGCAATCACAAAGGTCATTTACCGAAGGTGGGTTTATTTTTTAATGAGTTTGAACCTTGTGCTAACATGTGCTTAGTGGCGGGTTTACTTTTTAATGAGCTTGAACCATGCAGTAACATTGTTCATTGCTAGGATTATTTTTTAACGAGCTTGAATTTTGCGGAAACATTTCTCGCTCGAGTCATCTTTAAAGATGTCTCTTATTAGTAGGTTCATTTTTTAGTGAGCTTGCCCCATGTGAAACTTTGCTCATTTCCTTTTCATCTAGGCTAGAAACGATCAAACTATAGAGCTAACTATGCTAATAGGTAAGAACTACTGAGGTTAGGTAGGATAGTTTTGTCTTTCGTCTAGATAAAACATTTCCTTTGCTTTGCCTGCATGCCGCCAACAAAGGTGAATGGTGGATCAGACCAATCACCTAACCTAATAAGTTGTTACTAGGAGCTAAGCTAAAACATTGTAAGGCTGGTTGCTCTTCACTTGCATAAAAAGGTTTGCATGCCCCCAGGTATAAAGAAAAGTAGAGTTTCCAAGTCATCGTATGGAAGTCCTTGAGTTTAAGCAAGATTGTTTCATCTGCGGAGCAGACAAAACACATCATTGGCTTTGTCCATCAAAATAGACAAAGGTGAATGGTGTGAGCTTCCAATCACATAACCTTTAAGTTTCAAACTGATACTCAAATCCTACAAGGAAATGGTGTTTCAGATCAATCATATTTCACACTGATACTCAAATCCTACAAGGAAATGGTGTTTTAGATCAATCCTATATCCTACGAGGAAATCTATCTTTTCAGCTGGGTTCGCCTACCGAAACAGACCAGGGTGCATGCCCTCTAAGTTTCGTTACATTCACTGAATTACTCGTGGTAATTAGGTGGATGAACTGGAGGTTGAAGAGACATTCCTTGTACAAAGACACCATTTAGGTATGGTGTTTGACTCATAGCCATGTTTGAACCAGCAAATGAAAGTTGGTCGACAAGGTTCACCATTCTGCCTTCATGTGGGAAACACATTACCCAAAAGAGTGTGGAAATAATAGGTCCCATGTTGTAAACGTAGTCACGCCCAAGGAGTATATTGTAATCTAGTGGCCCTTGGACTACCATCACATTCAAGTGAATGGTTTTCCTTCTTAAAGTTATAGGCAAATTTGGAAGGATCCCTAACAGTCGACTCGTTCTTTTGTTGAAGCCTGAAAAATTTCTATACTCAATCAAAAGCAATGGCGAACCAAGCGCTTTCCGAGAAGTTGAGAAAAAGATACTCATAGAAGCCCCTTCATCTATGATAGTGCTAGACATGATCATTCTGTAAACTTGTACTATGATTCGGAATGGTACATTAGATGGAAGTCAGGGTCCCACTGGTAGATTCCAATCGAAAGAAACAACCAGATTACTTGGAGGGGGGACTGATTAAACAGTTGGATGAATCTCTTGAAATGGGGAACTTCCCTCATGTGGTAAAGGAATGGGTAGATTTCCCCCATGTTCATCCGACTCTATATTAACAAAATGAATTTGAATGGTGTTGTTCTCATTCTCTTTGGAAACTATATCATTTGAAGGTGGACTTTCTAAAGGTAAGACTCGGTTGGATGGCGTCTCGACCTATTGACCTTGGTCCGGTATGGACTCAAAGGGTTTATCTTCAATGATAGGCATTTCAACCGACAAATGAGGTATGTCAGTCAGATTTTTAACTAGCGATGGACTTGGCAAGAGTTTCTTGTATCTAGGTGGAAGTCGTTGTGGTGAAGCAGGACGGTTACCCAAGACACTTTTAGCTTTGTCGAGAAAAGGACAATGGTGGTGGGCATGATCGCCCTCACACAACCTACAAGGAAATATGAATCTTCATTTATGTCCATTGACTTCATTTTCACTATTCAATTGTGTACTCTCAAGATGATCGATAGAGGTTAACGACACTAGATGGTGCAAGCGAGGAGACCAGTCTCTCAAGATCCACAAAATGCAAGTACAATCTCGATGAAAGTGGTTTCCTCTACAAATTATGCCTCGAGATTTTGGTTTGGAAGGTTCAGTGTGCAGATTTTTGCAGGATGATGCATGGTTGCCCCTTGGTTGACTCGCTTCTTCTTCTTCTTCTCCTTTCCTTTCTTCTTCTTTTCAGTTACTTGGTTTTTAGCATCACTAGTTTCACCAAGAGAAGAGGAAGAAGGAGAGGGGGAAACAAACGAAGTAGAAGGTGAAGAGCAACTCCAGTGTCATCTGGTTGTTGATTTGATTGCTGAGGAATTACGATGTTTTCAATGAAAAAAGTTGAGAATAGCCATATTGGTAGGTAAATTGTGATTCCTAGAAGGTACAATGTAGCCATATAAGGAGCACCAATATCACACCAAGAAGAGAAAGGACTAGGATTTCCCCCATAGGGAAATCCTTGATTGGTGGACTCCATTACCTCAACCTAAAATCAACGAAGGAACATGGATGTTATTCTGAATTAAATAAATTTTATGATGCTTTGACACAACTTGCTTTTTCAATTTTTAAGAGTTGAGAAAAAGCTAAAGATGACTCTAGTTGCCTTCGTTTTTTAATGAGCCTGAAGTGACAAGTGCTTAGATGGACCTTTTCTTTTAGGGAGTTAAAAAGGAATGAAAGTGACTACTCTGGAGGTCTAGACAGAGGGATTACCAAACCAATCGCAAAACTACAATGTACACCTTGGTGGTAAATTAAAGAGAAATTACCAAGGACTTTACATACGGCAGTCAATCTTCCTGAATGTTGTGTTCAGTGCATTGTGATCGATAGGGCGGTAGACATGACTTCCTAAGGATAAAGGATATTAGCCTATTGTGGTCTCCCAATAAAGGATATTAGCCTATTAAGGATGATTTCATATAGTGTGCATTCATGACTAGATATCAATTTGAGTTGGTGGGTGTGAATGATTGTTTGTTCCTCGATTTGGGATCATAACTTTTCTATGCATTCAAAAATCCAAGGTAATAGTGACTTGGTAAACCATTCATGCAATAATTCATTAGGGAAATTGGTTCTCAACAAAAAGATTCTTCATCTCCACTTGTGGATGTGATTAGAGATGTTGGTTGAGGTGTCTTAGTGGAAGTTAGTGAGTATGTCCATTCCTATTTTGTACCTAATAGGAAGTTGATGGTGATTGAATGTATCCTATGCTAAATACATAAATTTATCAGAGGTTGTACTTTTAAGACCATTGTACCATTTGGAAGAACCATCAATGAGACTAATTTATAAAATTCACAACCAAATTATATCATCCATGAAGGATTTTGAAGAGCACCATAAATGATAAATGATTATATGTGTTGCAAGGTATTCCCTAGGCTTACCATAAAATTTTGGGATGTTAGTAGGTAGTTTAGGTTAGTGATATCATAAGGGTTATTTAACCTAGCAGGTGGACCCTCAGTGGAAAAGGGGCTCTTGAAATGTTGTGGGCCTCCAAGACCAAAAGGTGCACCAAGATTAAAGCCTTTTGGACCAAAATATTGACCAAATTAGTTAGTACCCCAAGGATACAACACATTTCTAGGAATATTGTCTCTATCACCTTGGATATTCCAAGGAAATTAAGTATTCCCTTGAAAAGATGACCCCATTAAAGATTTACTTCCCAAAGGATTTATAAACCCATCATTAATGTGTATACCTCAAATTGTGCTAGGGAACAACATGAACCTAGTAGTATTATTCCAACCAAAATGGAACTGAATATTAGGTGTGAACAAACTACTTGTAGATATACCAGGACCAAGGGGTGGACTTGTAGATCTAGATGTGAATGTAGGGTTTGAACCTCCTACAAATAACTTGCATATGCTACTCATAATGGAACTAAATCCTTTCCTAAATTTGAACAAAGGGACCATATTTGAAGATGTGGTGTCACCTATATTGGATGTACCAAGTGGATGAAAAATAGATCGTGGGTTATTATTCCAAATGGAAAGATAGTTTCAACATGCGTTGTAAACACATGACTTGTGGTAGTGGGACACTGTATGGAGGGTTCCTCATGGGTAGCTCTAGTGACACTAGGTGTAGACACACTAGGTTATGCAATCTTATGAGCACTAACCACAATTAACTCTAGGTAAATACCATTTGAGTGGAAATAAAATTTTGGGAAATCATAAGACTTGGGAAAATTCATGGGTGGCAAGCGAGTGAGTCACATGCCATCGTGATGTCTTAGCAAGATGAGTGAAGGTGAAGGGGCTAACTGACCTGCTCCACGCAACCAATATATTGGTTGACATGGCTGTATGCACATGGTATGTGTCTATGTGTATCAAAAACGTTGAGTGGGGAGACACAACATGGAATGACGAAGACATACAACCACAAAGTGAAAGGTGTGTGTACCGCATAACCCATGTCACAACACAACAAACAAATACAAATTTTTACCTTTATCTTTTTAATAGTTTCAAGTTTTTTTCCGAATATTATAAAGCCTAACAAAATAGTTGCTAGTTTATTTTTTAGTATTTTCAAATATTTGTAGTATCATTTTGCAATACCAAATTTTTAAATATTTGTAATATATGTTTTTGTTAGGGCTTATATTTTTTTTCATATTTATAGCATTTGTAATGTTTAAAATGTTTTCTATTTCAATTTTTTTAATTTTTTTTTTAAATTCAATAGTTCCGAAGTTTTTTTAAATACTTGGAATAAAAATTTATTTCAAATATTTATAATATAAGTTTTCTAATATTTATTAATACTATTTTTTATTAATCCTAACTTAGCACAGAAAAATTGTTTCAATATATCTATATTTTAATTTTCACTTTTATTTTAACATTATTTTATATTTAATTATTTATTAAGATATATAATATTTAAATTCATATTAAATATTGCATTTAATAATACTAAATTTTTAATATTTAAATTCATTTTGATTTTATTTTACTATATATAATATTAAATTTAATGTAATTTTGCATTAATTATATGTCATTTTATATAATAATTTTGCATATTTTTATATTTTGGTTATTCAATATCGAATATCTTCCTTTCATATTTAGTACGTAATTTTTCAATAATCAATTTTTTTATATTTTATATTTTTAATATTACACCTTTCTTATTTCATATGTCATTTTAAATATTTCATATATTTAATATTTAATATTTAAACTTAAATTACTTAAGCTTAAACTTAAAATTTGAAAATTGAAAATTTAATATTTAAACTTACCATTTGGCAAGATATAATTGTTAACCTTATATATATTTCACAATTTATAATTATTTCTTATCGCTTCTTAATTTAACCTTTAACATTTTTAAAGTTATATTATATATGCTTTACTCAGGTCTCAGCTGACGAACCAATCACAAATAGTATTTTAACTAATCACAAATAGCCATGTGGCATCATCTCATTGAAAATGTCCACGTTCAGTTTAAATAGCAATTAATGGTTAGTTTTCTGGAAATTAAGTCTAGTTTAATTTGCTGTCGCAGTTGATTGTTAGTTCGCTGCAGTGCACTGTTAGTTTCCTTCCAAAACTGAAGAAAGAACATAGCAGAACAGAACATAGCAGAACAGAGGGGCTGAAGAAAGAACTAGCAGAACAGAGGGTATTGTGAGAGTGTTGTCAAAGAAAAACACCCGTTGTCAAGGATTTAAGCAGAATCCCTAGAGCAAACCCATCACAGATCAGAGCCAACTTGCCAAGCAGCTTCACCCATCACAGATCAGAGCCAACTTGCCAAGCAGCTTCACTCCTCAACAGCGTTGTCAATTATATTGTCAAAAGGTACTACTGCAAACTTCAATCTCTGGTTTTTTTTTCAATCCCTGGTTTTTTTTACACATGGATTCCTGTGACATCTAAGAAACCAAAATTTGCTGGGCATATTTGTCCAGAAGAGCATAATTTCTAGTTGCATTAGACACATCAGGCTGAGGACATTAGAAAAGCAAAATCGAACTCACATTGTACTTGGCCAATTGCAATTGAGTATCAAATGATTGTGGATGAAATCTTAAAAAAAAATCAGAATGTTGATGGAAAAATGGTAAATAGATGCTCCAAAGGTGGTACATGTGAGTTCTAAGAGGAACCTGCGTGTAGAAAATGATAGCCAATGCACTGTGAAATTTTCATTTCTGGACAAGAAGTACCTGTACCTTATAATGGTATACCTTCCTGGTGATGATAAAATGACTATTCTTATGCGAGAGGATGTTGCATGTTTCTATATCTTAGAGAGCATCTTGGCTATTCACTCCATTTATGATAGAGTAGCAACATCCAATTATCATTGTTGATAAAAGTGTGTTATAGGATTTTTTTTCAGCAATTCAGAGAGTGATTATTGTAAAGTGAACCTAGCAAGCAACAACCATAATGTACATATGCCTCTTATAGCTACAAAGCAACAACTCCAATGACATCTAGTAAACGAAAGTTTGTTGGCCATATTTGTACAAAAGAGAAAACTCTAGTTGCATTAGAGTCCAGACACATCAGACTGAGGATATTAGAAAAGCAGTGTCAACCTCACATCAGACTAATTTTTTCCTGGAAGACATTAACACTATATAGCAATAGATCAAAAAACTAAGTCAAAATGAGCTACAAGCAACTAGTCTTCCTTGATCAAAGATTGGGGCATTGCATAGTGAATGAAAAAACCCTACACAATAAGGGGATCACAACTCCAAGTGAATTGAGAGCATATCATGAATATAAACCTAAGTATACCCCTGTAAATGTCAGAGTTGAGGTACCAAATCCTCAAAGTCACAATACATAGAACTTACTGTTGTAAAGATGAAGCTAACAAGCAATAGTCATAATGTACAGAGGCCTCTTATAGCTACAAAGCAACTCCTGTGACATCTAGGAAACCAAAATTTGCTAGGCATATTTGTACAGAAGAGCATAATCTCCAGTTGCATTAGACACATTAGACTGAGGATATTAGAAAAGCAGCATCAACCTCACATTGTACTTAGCCAAATGTAATTGAGTATCAAATGATTGTGAAATGACAGCTTAAAGTAAAACTGGAATGTTGATGGAAAGAAATATGGTAAATAGATGCTTTAAAGGTGGAAAATATGAGGTCGAAGAGGAATCTGTGTGGAGGAACTGATAGCCAATGCATTGCGAAATTATCATTTCAAGACAAGGAATACTAGTACCTTATAATGGGAGACCCGCTTGGTGGTGATTTAATGACTCTTCTTATGTGAGAGGATGTCACATGTTCTATATCTTAGAGAGTATATTGGCTATTCACTCCATTTATGATAGAGTAGCAACATAAAATTATCATGGTTGATAAAAGTATGTTAGAGGATTTGTTCAACAATTCAAAGAGTGATTATTGAGATTAATATTGTAGAAGTTAAGCTAGTGAGCAATAATTATAATGTAAACAGACCACTTATAGCTACAAAGCAACAACTCCTATAACATCTAGGAAACAAAAATTTGTTGAGCATATTTTTACAAAAGAGAAAACTCTAGTTGCATCAGACACATCAGACTGAGAATATTAGAAAAGCAGCATCAACTTCGTATTGTACTTAGCCAAATACAATGAGTATCAAATGATTGTGGAATTATAGCTTACAAAAAAATCAAAATGTTGATGAAAGGAACTAAGGTAAATATATTCCCTAAAGGTGGAACATGTGAGGTCTATCGTGAATTTCTGAGCAGTCAGCCTCCCAGACATTCATATTTCTGTGTCCTCTGTGTGTGTGTTGTGTCATCGTTTTAGGTGACTTAGGTTCGAACTGGTTCTGGGAGCTGGCTGGTTTGGACAAGAACCAGTTTCCACTCAGTTTGTATGTTGAAGTGAACCCTCTTTTGGCCCAAAATGGTCCAGAGTCCAAACTGGTTAGTATGAATGAAATCAGCCAGCTCTAATAAAACTAATACCAATCAATCTTCTTATAACCTATTTTCATGGAATGGATGCTTAAAGAAATGTGAATGGATATGATGATTTAAATATTTGATTTTGCTCCACTTTTCCATTGTCTGCTAAAGTCAGAGCCTCCACCAACTTCATTACCTTTTGCAAATTATTTTAAGCCTGTGAATTTTCTATTTTCTTTGCAATTTATTATGTTCATCTGTTTTCTATATAGCACCACAAGTTTGGTCTTTTGTAATTTATTTTGGGCTTGTCCATATCTGGAATATAGCTACTGGTTCCATGGATATACATGAGAGAGTTCTATACTTTTGCATTTGGAGGCCTTATGAATGCTACATTTGGAAACGCGACTGAGATGACCATCTCTTTATATGCTCTTCATAATGGAATGATTCGCATTGTGCAACAATCTTTACTTGGTTCTATCTTGTCAAATATGTTGCTTGTGCTTGGATGTGCCTTTTTCATGGGTGATTTTATTCATCATCAGAAAGAACAGGTCATTTAGGATAAGAATTACATTACAATCAACTATCCATCTAGTAGAGGAGAATTTATACTTGAATATACATATGAAAGACAAAATAATGTAAAATCTCAAGTGAGATTCCCCAGGATACTAGTGTTAAGTGAGCTGGACAGGGAGCATAGGAATAAGCAGATAGAAGTTTGTAAATGCTGGAGCTTGAATAGGAGGTCTGACAGTCGGTTTATATTCTAAAGGGGAATGACTTAATCAAGATCAACCTGTGAAGCAAGTACAGTAACTAAAAAACACATTAGTGAACCATGATTCAACCAGATTTCTGTGTCCTCTGTGTGTGTGCTGTGTCATCGTTTTAGGTGACTTAGGTTCGAATTGGTTCTGGGAGCTGGCTGGTCTGGACAAGAACCAGTTTCCGCTCAGTTTGTATGCTGAAGTGAACCCTCTTTTGGTCCAAAATGGTCCAAAGTCCAAACTGGTTAGTATGAATGAAATCAGCCAGCTCTAATAAAACTAATACCAATCAATCTTCTTATAACCTATTTTCATGGAATGGATGTTTAAAGAAATGTGAATGGATATGATGTTTTAAATATTTGATTTTGCTCCACTTTTCCATTGCCTGCTAAAGTCAGAGCCTCCACCAACTTGATTACCTTTTGCAAATTATTTTAAGCCTGTGAATTTTCTATTTTCTTTGCAATTTATTCTGTTCATTTGTTTTCTATATAGCACCACAAGTTTGGTCTTTTGTAATTTATTTTGGGCTTGTCCATATCTGGAATATAGCTACTAGTTCCATGGATATACATGAGAGAGTTCGATACTTTTGCAGTTGGAGGCCTTCTGAATGCTACATTTCGAAATGCGACTGAGATGATCATCTCTTTATATGCTCTTCATAATGGAATGATTCGCATTGTGCAACAATCTTTACTTGGTTCTATCTTGTCAAATATGTTGCTTGTGCTTGGATGTGCCTTTTTCATGGGTGGTTTTATTCATCATCAGAAAGAACAGGTCATTTAGGATAAGAATTACATTACAATCAACTAT
>APFE031184032.1:5235-35054 GCA_000404065.3 Pinus taeda
AGATAAAGAAGAAGCGACAAAGCTCTATCAGGAAGGAGAGGAAATCAGGCGCAAGACTAAGGTTGGTCTCCCTTGGTTCCCCTCTTGTCTATTTTCATAAAGGAAAACGAAAGTAGACTTTACTTGTTTGTTTCTAAGATAGCTACCAGTCTTAGTGGGAATAGAAGCATCCGAGTGGACACTATTCTCGGTAACAGTTAGCCCTTAAGTCTTCCAAATTTTCTTTGATTGCTTCACCCATGCAAAGGTCTACAATTTTCTTTTTAAAGTTCTGGCAATTGTGTCATAATCAAGGATGCAGTTGCACTAAGGCCTTACGATCCATAAATGAGGGACTTATAGCCCACTCAATTCACTAAAATGGATCCCCTATGGATGTTTGTTATGGTCTCTATGTTAGACTTGAGAATGGCCACATGAATTGGGTTCTTAATGAAATTATATTTTCAACATAAATCTATCTTCCACATGGTTGATAAGCCTTTATTCTTAGTAAAACCTTTGTTTTTGAGGACAATCTGAGTGCCAGGCCAAATTTTTTACTTTTGAATGACCTATTGCATGATGTAACCTACACACACCAAGCTAACAATCTAGTATCAATAAAGCCAATAAAAATCAAGACTCTGCTTTTACTCTACCACTGAGAACTTTGTCTCTTAGGTTTTTTGATGGTTGTAAGGCCTTCAAGATGCCAACCAATAGCTCATTACTGTCTAGTGTAAATTGTACACAACAACTAGTTGCTCAAACATGTACACGTATTTGGTATCACCATGCTTGTTTTGATTCCATTAGAATTAAAGGACAAACCTTCTCTGAGGGTTCAATCCCATAATTCACTTGCTATGCAAATCCAAGAGAAACACACATGAATACTCTCAATTGACCTACAAAATTGAACGACCCAAGTTTTTTCCTTTGTTCACTCATTCCCCACACTCATATTATCATCATTCTTGAATGAAAAATTGTGTATTGAAGCCTATCGACCTTAGAAGTGACCAACATTGATATTTTCAACAATTGAATGAAATATTGTTTGTGTTGACGTTCCATTAGATGACATATATCAAAATGAGCATTCTCATTAGTGCATTGACATATAATTTATTCTCTTATTCTTTTTTGTCAAGTTCGATAGATGAATGGAGGAGTCTAGCTTCTTATTTATACTTGTTCGACCATATTTTGAATAGACACATCTCTTGGGAAGGCTGACTTGAGTTCATGTAGGCTTCTGTAGGTTGACTTGAAGAATATGGGTTTCCCAACTTGAAAATTTGATATCTCTCCAACAAGTAAGAGTTACAAGGCGATTAAATACTCGTTGGAAAGGGATTTAAGTCCTCAACATTCTTATGTGATTGACATCTCAATGGTTGGATATGGTTTTTTTGGTTGATATCTATTTGTTTCTTGGTGGATTTCTTGCTGGATAAGTTGGTTTCTTGTGAAGAAGATTTCAACCACTTAAACAATCCTTTTTGAACAGAAGTTTCGACCCCGTGGAGAAGCTATAGTACAGACCCATGATAAGGGATTTTCGGTCCCAAGGAAGGGCTTAAAACATATCTGTGACAAGGTAGTTTCAGCCCTACAATACAAACATGTAACAATAAATTTTTCGGCCTATTGGGATCAGAAAACTTGGCCCTTTGTGCCACAAATTTTAGATCTTTGCAATCTTCATCCCTCCTGTAACTCTCGACCTTCTGAAGTGTTTGGACTGTGACATAATTAAGGATAGAACAATGGGATTTTTGTCGCTAGGATCTAAATCCTACTTTGACTGCAGATTTGGGTTGGAAACGATACATAAGGGAAGACCTGGAGTAGACTTATGACCACTGTTGGAGCTTCCATTTGGGTACCTTGTTGAAGATTTGAAGAAGATTCTTGTTCAGACTTATATTCAGTTTTTTTGGAGCAATCTCTCTTAGATTCTTTAGATAAGAGTTGAAGCTTGTTTGAAGATGTTTCTATGCATACTTGAATCCATCGTTGGAACACGGTTTTAGAATATTTGAGCAGACTTGAAGTCCTGTTGGAGAAAATTATAGCCACTTGACTTATTGTGTAGACTTGAAGCAACCTCATTGAAGACTTATTGTGCAGACTTGAAGTATCCTCGTTGAATACTTGTTGAGAAAACTTGAAGTATTGTTGGAAGCAAACATCCTTGACTATATTTGGAGCACTATTGAAGACATCCTTGAAGCATTCTTCGAACATTATTGAGGACATTGTGGAAGTAGGTATTGCTCTTGTTAAGTTTTGAAGTTGATCTAGTTGGGGCTTGGAGTAGTTTAGAGGATTGGAGTCCTCAAGTAGACCATGTTGGATCTTGGAATTGTTTTTAGAGGATTGGAGTCCTCAAATTTTCCAATTTGAAGCTTAGATTTCTTCAAGGTTGGAGCCTTGAAAGGGTCAGATATTTTTTGTACAGGTTGGAGTATGATATATTGTAAAAAGAGGAATGGAGTCCTCATTATCTTGATAATCAAAATATTTTTGTTCAAATTCTCGTGTTTTGGTTTAACTATGATAAAAATATTAACTGGCATAATATAACTATTGAAAGAAATACTAATTCACCCCCCCAATATTTCCAACATTTGGTATAAGAGCCAACTTCTTCAAAGATCAGCTTAATAGTTGGAAGAAGGAGTTTTGAATCGCAATGGCAAGTAAGGATGCTAGGGTCCCCAAATTTGATGGCACAAATTTTACCTTTTGGAAAGTAATTAGAATGGATTTCTACTTAATGTCTCTTGGAGTTGAAGTTTGAAAATCTGTCACAGATGGATACAAGATCCCATCTCCTCTTCCAATAGATCTTGACGGGAAGAAAGCATATGTGGAAAATGCAAAGGCTTTGAATTCCATAGCAAGTGGTCTATCAGATTCATAATTCACTAAAGTGATGAGTATTAAAACATCTAAAGAGATGTGGGAGAAGCTCATTAGCATATATGAAGGAGATGAAAAATTCAAGAAGGTGAAGCTCCAAACCTTTAGAGGTAGTTTGAAAGTATCAAAATGAATGAAGAAAAATACATCGTTGCTTACTTTCTCCGAGTAGATGAAATTGTCAACTCTCTCAAAGGACTAGGTGAAGACATCAAGGATAATATAATTGTCTAGAAAGTTTTGAGATCACTTCTAGACTGCTTTGATGCCAAAGTTAGTGCCATAAAAGAATTGAAATAGTTGGACACCTTTTCAATGGATGAGCTTCATGGAATTCTTATTGCATATGAAATAAGAACACGAAACTCAACTCACAAAGAAGCTGCTTTCAAGGCATCAAAAACATCAAGAAAGGGGAAGAGTTGTGACTACAAAAATGATGATTATGATACTAAACCATAATTGGCGTAATTTGTCAAGACGTTGAAGAAATGATCCAAACTCAAAGGTAAGTACCCTTTCATTTGTTTTAAATGTGAAAAAATAGGACAGTATGCTGCAAAGTGTCATTTCAAGGATGACAATGACAATGACGATGAACCTAAAATAAGGGCATTAGAAAAGAAAGGTTCAAACAAGAAGAACTTCTTCTCTAAACAAGACAATGATGATTCTGATGAAGATGAACCTAAGAAGAGAACATTTAAGGAATTTCCTCTCCAATCAAGATAGTGATGATTTTGATGAAAATGATGATTATGTAGGAAGCAGAGAAGTATTAATTCATGGTCTTCACATATGACATAGATAAACCCAAAGAAGAAGAATAAGGAAATGTGGGTAACTTGTTGACTAGTGCCATTGAAGAGAAGAAAAACTAAGGAAAAAGAATGGAAAGTTATCTCAATAAATCATCTCTCTCAAAACTGAAAAAGAAGAAGCAAAGCGGATGGAAGAAGTATTTAACAAGAAGTTAAAGGAAAAGGAAGAGACACGTGAGAAATTAGAAGCTAAATTTGTCTCTTTAAAAAGATAATCGGATAAATTCGACAAAAGATTGAAAAGTTCTCAAACCCTAGATGTCATCCTTAACACTCAAAGACCACAACATGACAAATCATGATTTGGCTATATAGACGAATCATCTAATTCAAAGGAGAACACCAGTGCCCATGACGAAGAATAACTAAGAAGTTATGATGATGCTCTTCGCAATCATCCAAAAAGTGAGAAGCAGTTCTATTCAAATGACACACTAAAAGGACCTCTTCACAATAATACAAGGAATTGTTGAGAAATCTAGGGCATAAGGATTTAAAATATTTCTCTGCTTGATAATTTCTTGTGATATACTTTTACTTCTTAACTTATAGTCTTCTCTTTGTTATATTATTATTGTGTTGCTTTCATCGAGACAATTACCAATATGCACAATAGAAGAAAAGTGACACAATGTGTAGGCTTTTCATCCAGGGCCAAAGCCTCTCACCTCTTGAGAGGAAAACCCGATAAAAATTCTTCTTATAGTTCTTTAATTGACGAATACCAAGACCATGACAAAGACCCTTTACTCTAGTATCTCCCAAGAACCTTGTCACTAACCTTGATGTTCTATCTCTTCCCTGTCTCAACTTCCTTCTTGATCTCGAACTACTCTCCTCGACTTCCTCTAGAGAAATTCAATCTCTATCCTTCACATTACTTCTTCTCGGCTTCCTCTAGAGAATCTCGGTCTCTATGTTTTCACTGGCTTCCTCTAGATAATCTCGGTCTCTAGGCTTTCACTGGTCTCCTCTAGAGAATCTCAATGTCTTATTTTGATCTCTATCTCGGTCACCCAGAGAATCTTAGTCTCTTAGGTTTAACCTAGATCACAAACCCTAGTCTCCTTAAGAGAGAGCTATATTGCTTCTCTTTGACCTCCTTCTGTGAGATTCTATAACCAATCAAAAGTTACTTTAATGCAGTAATAGGTTCTTCCTTCGATCTTCTTTTGATGCCTTTGTTCCTTCTTCCTTTGCATGTGGGAGAGTATATAACCCAAGACAAACCTTAGAAGAATCCTTCCTTCACTGGTCCCCGAAGAATCCTTCCTTTTCTATCCCCGGAAGAAACCTTCCTTCGCTATGCCTAGAAGAATCCTTCCTTCACTATCCCTTCTTCACACTTCTTCTTGACCAAATGCTTGTTGAGTTGGTTGCCTCTAAGTGAGGCCAAGTGTGGCTACTTATACACCTCATCTCATGTCTTTTAGGTTGACATTATCCCAAGTAGGAAGGCTGACATATTCTAGCAATTTGTTTCTTCGTTGTAAGCCAACTTGAAGAGGATAAGTGACAAGGTCTTGAAGGATACTTTACATAGACAAGTTTGACCTTTTGCAATGTGTAACATGACTTAATTACATGACAATGACTCTCTCATTTTATGACTATATGAAAAATAATTCCTAAAGAATCTCAATGGGAGTCTTGACTCAAAAATAAAATCTCTTTCTCATGAAACTCATGAAGCAAGCAATACAATAATTTTATTTTTCTTCTTTACATCTCATTACATAAAATCATAATTACATGTCATTATGAAGACTGAACCTAGTTACACTTTTCAACACTTCCTCTTAACTAAGGATGTATTCATAATGGTACTTGGTCATTCTCAATATGAAGAATTTCTCATAAGAAGAATTCAGATTGGCAACTCATTTGTATAGCATCATATCAACCAACATTATCACATAACAAGGACTTGACTAACAACTCTATCTCTCCACAAGATCTGAGATCAATGTTGGCTAGACCAATGATTTATAGACACTCTCATCATTGTCTCTCCTGGAACATACCCCGCCCAAGTAATCAAGGTGTGTTCCATCAAGACTATTCTTATCTACGATCACTCTTCTCTTGGATGCCCTAATGCATCCTCAAAGAGTATCAGATGCCAAATGATTACCCAATCCTCCATTCTGTCTTCCTAGGTGAAGACCAAAATGATGTATCTATCTCTCCCTCTCAAATAGGAGCAAGTATCTATTCAAATAAAGGAATGTACTCATTCCTACAATGGGAATGTACCTAAGCTCCCTCTTGGCTTAGGAATTTCCAAGTTTATTTAAAGTAAGAAACTTTCCAGGATCCCTCTCAAAATAGGGACCTTCAATAACTCCTCAGGTGGAGATGATGGGACAAATAGTTGCTTGAAGAAATCCTTTTATTTCGGTGTCATAATTTCTTTTGTCATGGAGTCTTCATCTTTTGGGACTTATTCATAGAGCTTAGACCATCGATCACTTTCATCCACGAGTCAGTCATGTCCTCATTCCTTTCATCAGAAATTGTTATATCAGTGTTCATTTGGCCTTGCTTCATGTCATGCTACTTTATTCATGCCATATTTTCGAAAAGGATCTTACATCCTTTTATATGGTCCTCTTTGAAGTCATCCACATATATTCCCTTTGGCAGTCCTGCATAAGCCCATCTAGATATTTGTTCAAAAATAAGAAATGAACACAAATCAAAATTACCTTTGTGATGGTCTTGCATCATGACATATTCCTGTAGGTATCAACATTCTGCGTACATGTTGACACATCTCCGAAATATATCCATTGTCAAGGATCTCCATCTTTTTCCGACTTCCATCAGAGTCTTCATATCTTTTTGGGATATATCCTAGTAAACTCTTATTGGTCTTAGATGTTGAATGCCTTTTTGTTAAATATTTTTATGATATCTTCCTTTCTTTTCTCACACACTTCATCTTCAGCAGCTTCCAATTAGAGTTCCTCAATTCTAGTAAGCTTCCTCATGTTTCATATGAAAACATATTATATTGATTTCATCTAGTGTGACCTATGCCTTTTTGTAATCTTTCAGAGGAGGAGATCCCTTCTTCTTTTGATAATTTTTCCCAAGATGGAAATAGTGATCCATATTATCTGCAACCATATGACATGAATTTCATAATAACCTATGTAAGCATACATACCTCATATTTCCTTTGGGTCATCTAGACTTCTTGCAACAACTTCCTTTGAACGAAAGAGATTTATCCTTTAGATCCGCTTCACTGTTATGTCATCATACCATCATCCCTTGAATCCCAAGAGTGGGAATTCCTGATGAAACACTGACTTCCTTTCTAGATCGGTGAATCCTCTGATAAGGATTCCATTAGAGAAACTTGAGGATCTTTCATATCCCTCCCCAACATATGTTTCCTTATTGACTAATGTATGATGATACTAGTCGACAATGACCGCTACTCCTTTCTATAAGTATCACTTGAGATTTCAATGAGGTTTCTGATATGGTCCTATAATAATAGGATTCATAATTTTGAATTGGCTATGATTAGTCTTGTAATATTGTACATAATTTTTCTTTTGTCAAAATGCTTTCCTATATTAAAAATAAAAAATGTACAAAAGGAATAAAAGAAAAGGACAAAAAGAAAAGGACAAAAAGAAAATAAAATATGAACCCCACCAAAAAGAGATTAAAATAGATTCTGAAAGTGATGCAAATTCAAAGGCCACTACTTTTTACTTTTCCTTGCAAAAATAAGATTGTGTGCAGCTTGTAAAAAATGCCACAATCCATGATGGTCAAATAGCTTAATCTTGATTCATTCATGCTTTAAATTTCATGTTGATAGATAGAGAATGAAGATCCAGCCAAGTTGTTTAACCTTGGTGGATCAATAGTTAGGTAGAGACTTGTGGTTCCCCCATTCCAAACAAAGGCTCCAACTTTGGGACTAAGGTTGTTCTCTGCTACCTGAAGTCAGTGTATCTTTGAAGGGACGGGTCCCAGTTGGTGAGAATTGCATCAACACCTTGAGTGAACACCTCAGCTGATTGCAATGTTAGGTTTGTTGGCTGCTAGCTCTGCAGGTCGTTTCATTCCTGGCCGCTGGAGTCGCATGCCTCCTTTAAGAGTAGAACTTGCATTTGAACCAGGGGCCGTAGATCTATGATTATCTGTTTTGTCTTTGCTGACTCCTCCTCAATGTTGTCAACCTGGGCATTGAGGATGTCGATTTGCTCATTTCTCTACTGCAGCTGAGTATGGTTTGTAAAATCCCTTGTGCTGGTGAATAGTGACTGAATTTGTTCTCTTAGCAGGTAAACCAGGTGGTTCTTTAGTGCTAAATTGCCTGACCAGTCGTGGACCTTGTCCATTAGGGTGTATCCATCGGTGAGGGCCTTGGCCAAGGCTTGCGTTTTCACTTCCAGTTCTCTGACCTTTCCCTCAACCGTCTGCATGTAAATTTCTACTGGATCTGGTAATGTGGACCTCACTGTCTCTAGATTCCACCTCATCTCAGCATTGGTGGCTTTAGGCGCATGCACGCTGTCTATATGTGATTGCAACAGTCAACCAATGTGTAGGTAGTCATGTTTGCCGGTGCTTTAGTGTTGGCCTCGGTGACGGTCGGCCATATTGATCTAAACCATTTTGTAATCTGATCAACCTAGGCTTGCAATTCCGTGTTTTCTACCCGTAGGTGATCTCGCTCCTCCGTCACCATGTGCAACTGCTTCATCTGTTGTTCGTGTTCTTTAGCCAGGTCCTCATGGAGGTTCTTGGCCTTGTGTGTTGCTTGCTTACTGAATGAAAATAATTGGGCCAATGACCAGTGATGGAGTGTATCAGCCTGCATTGTGCTTGGTTCCAGGAACTGTTGTTGTAGGGGTAGGCCACTGGCAGTGGATTTGTCGGAATGGGAGGCAGGTGAGTGGACCTGCTGTGATGGTGGAGTGAACTGTGGGGTGGTCAGAATAATGCTAGGGTTTGGGGTCAATGTGAGCTTTATAGGGAGAGTTGGCAAGTACAGTTCAGTCCTTTCCCCTTGCCAAATGGTATCTAGGCATCTCCCTGCTGGTGGGTCCAACCCAAGCATTGGTGATTTACTCTCCATTGGTGGCGTTCCCATGGTCGAGGTGGTGCCTTCTGTCTAGCCGACTGACTAAAGTTCTACTTCTACAATAGTCCTTCGGTGACCGAACGGGAGGATCTCGTATAGGGTCACGGAAGTGGAAGCAGTTTGCGGGGACGACTCCTGTGACTAATGTAATGCGGTGGATGTAGTGGCATGGGTTTTTTTGACTATGGTGGTTGCGGGGATTGACTACTCAACCTCAAGAGTGAGGTTGATGATTGGAGCTGGTGGGTGTTGAAGACTTGAAAAATCGGGTCTCCAACAAGGGGGATAACCACCTGGTCCAGACCTTAATGCAGCTCCTTTTTCATTTGGAATAGTGGCTTCGACTGGGGATGATGCGATCAATTTCCCAATCTATTTATGATGTGTGTGCTAGCGGGATGATGTTTTTATTTTTGGGGTTTTATGGGGTGAATGATTATTCTAAATCTAATCTATCTTCTAACTATCATATGAAATCTATTATAATGAAAGAAAACATCTAATTTTAAACTATCCCCGGAGTAAAATTTACTTATGTGATCTAAAATAATTTCTACAAGAGATCAATAATAAAGATCATTCAACCACCGTAAGAAAAGAATCCATTTAAAAATGATTGTTTTGTATAAAAAGTTAGCCAAAACAATTATGAGAAATATATTACATAAGAGTCATTCACATATTCATCATAAAAGTAAGTTATCATCATACAAAAGTGAAATAATGACAACTAAACATTCAAACTTTCATATATAAATAACTAAGAATGATTTATTGCTTAACACATAAGTAAAAAGTATTAGGAGATAAAAATACCATTGATAATAAGTTCTACTCATGAGCTGCAACAATACAGATCTATCTTCAAATCACTTAACATCCACTAAGAATACAAAAGTGCATTTCAGTAGCAGATATTAAACTCATATAGAAAATAAATCTCGTTCCATTCATTTTATCAAAACCTCCTCAGTGGGGGGCAAAATGCACGTTGAATTGTTTTTGATAAAACTCTGGACCCCTCTCTAAATGCATGAGAGGGGTTTAAATACTACTCTATGGAATCTAAAAAAAAATATTACAAAAATAGATGAGGAGGTTTAAACGACCTGCCTCATTTTAAGCAAAAAATAAACTAAAACAAAAATAAACTAAATCTTTGATAAATCCTGCATCTAGTCCTTTAGATTGCAAATATCCACCATTGGTTTCAAGAGTGTCATTTGGCTGACTTCAGCTTTTAACTATCCTGCAAATACGATTATACGGCGTTGGAAAGAGTTGGAACTATCTTCTTTGCAGAAGTTATGAGGCACTTCAGAGTCATCCATTGGCTATGTGGTTTTACCAGGTACCGCCAATATGTTTCCCAGTTTAACTTGTTTACCTGTTTAATCGCCTTTGCCATTTATTTTGCTGCTTGTTTCCACTTTTTTTGAAGCTGTTGTGCCTTAGGGAGGAAGCCTAGAGTGGTCTCTGCTACCAAATTGGCCTTGTGCAAATTTTCATTTATGCATTCAATGACATTGTTTGTTGCTGCCGCTGCATCTTCCATTGCCTGTTCCACTTCCTTTAGCCAAGAATCCTATTTTGCAAATAAAATCTCCTTGTGCAATTCATCAATTCTAGGCATATCTGCTCTTTTCCCTTCTTCAGATTTTTTCCAGTTCAATAAGTCTGAGACCTTCTTAAAAATTGAATCATAATCAAGTCGTAATTCTACGACTTGATTTGTAATATTATCGCTCATTTCGCAATGGGAATTCCATTGCGAGATCTTTTGGCAGAGTAGTTCTTTCTGTTGCAGGAGCTGAATTGAGAGCAATTTCTTCTGTGATAAACTCCTCAATTTTGGGATTGTCCTTGTGCAGTTCTATCATACTCTGTAACTGCTCTTCTTTACTAGCCAAATTTCTTTGATGTACCAATTGCTTTTGCTGGAAATCTTGCTAGAGCTTTGCCAATTGTGTTTCTACTTCTTGATTGATGCTAACTTGCTGTTCCAAAAACAAAATCCTATCCTCTTTTTCTTTAAGTAATAATTGAACCTATGCTACTTTATCAATAGTTTCCGAAGAATACGCTCCTGCTACCTGTGAGAGCCTAGTTAGATTTGCCGATGGGTCTGTAGTGGGGTCTTTCCAAAGAACATCCAGAGGTTCGTCCTCGGGAGCGAGCACAGAATCTAGCTTTCTTTTCTTTCTTTGCCTTCTGATGACAACCTTGTGTTGAGGGCTATATAACACATCTAGAGGAGGAATTTCCTCTATCCTTAGTATTATTTCAGACGATGGAGCAACAAGAATGTGCTCCATTTCTTAAGTATCATATACCCTTTCTATTACCATTTCTATGATTGTCTCTTTTGGATTTGTTGATGGCTCTGCACTCTGTTCTTCTGTGTTAATTAACTTATTAAAATTTTCCCATTCCCCTTTTAGATCAATCACAAGTGGTGTTGTTGGCTTTGTAAGAGGAGTGGGAACTTCAGCTTGCTTTGGAGACAAAACCTACCGTTCAGAATCTGCTGTAGACTGAGCTGTTCTTTTATTGACTCCTCGCTTCTGCTGTGTTCACTCTTGGATTGATCACCAGACTTTTCAGCTGATTCCTTTTCAGAACTTGTTTTGGAATTCTCTTTTGAACTTTCACTTATGCTAACACTGGGAGTAGGCTCCCTTATTGGTTCGATGAGCAATTGGTCCAATGGGACCTTGATAACCGCTGCTTTCTGTAATTGTCAAACTTTTGGAGATTTTCTTGGTAAAAAACAATTCGTGCTGTATGCTGAACCTATTTGAAGGTGTTCTTCTGTAGAAAAACATCATCAAAGGGATCTTCTTCATGGGAAAATACTTTTATTTTAACCATTGTTGTAAAATTACTTACAACACCAAAGGGATCATATTGCCTCCCCAGGAACTTTAGTAGTTGTAAACATAATACATTATCAACTTCTTTGAAAGCATAACCTAAGTCATACAATGCAAAGGCTCTGCATATTACAGGAAATTGGGGCCAAATGGCCTTCTTGGAATCTTTCAGTACCTCGCTCATTCCCCCCACATTGCAGGTCTGATAGGCTATTTCTCTAGCCATCAATTTGTTTGGGACGTAATAAGGTAGCACATGGGTTGCATCAATGCTACCAAACACTCTGATATAAGTGAAAAATTCTTCCCCAAACCATCTTTCCATGGAGAGAATATCCACTTCAGCTTCTGGGGAAAATCTTGGGACATCTTGGTTGTAGAGCATTTTATAAATCGGGAGCATAACTCCATGACAAATTTTGAAGAAATGTGGGATGAAGTTGGATTCTCACAATACTTTGTGATAAACCTGAATGGGAAGTGGATTTTGTACCATCCACTTCCATCCCATAATAGGAAAATCAGAAAAAAATAGCGTCCATAACATAGGCACTCAAAAAGAATGAAGGGTAAACCCTCGAAGCAAAGCTTCTTTTAGTTTTGAATCCTAAAATTGCAGTGGCTAAATTGTCCGATAGGATTTGGGCCCAATCCATTATTGTGCCATTTGTAGCCACATCTAATATAGGTAACCATTCTGATGAAAACTTGTTGATGTCTAGTCTTCCAAACAGTGTACATAACATTGCAGTAGCAAAACAATAAGGAAAACAAAGAGAGCCAGTGGCATACATACCATTTTTATCCTTCTTTAATCTTTCCTCATTGTTTGACCAGTGCTTTGTGCATTATACCAAGTCTTCATTCTCCTTGGCGAACTTCTCGACGAATTGCTTGTTGTAGCTGGCCTGGGGTTCTAGTAAGTGATACATACACCTCAAATTGTTTGGAGTAAATGACCCCATGACTTCCTGGATTTTTGTCTTGAATTGTTTGTCAGATATGTCTGTGTGATCTATAATCCATTTCACCATATCAGTATAGGGGAGTATCTTCGGCCTCACAGCAATGCAGTGTAGAAACGAGCATGCAAGATCAGTTAGGGATGCTTTAGAAGAGCCACATCCATCTGCTGTAACCGTAACCTCCATAATTTTCGGCTATTCGTCCTCTAACAACTGATACATAGCTTCCTAGGTAGATATCCCCGCATCCCTACTATAGGTAGTGTCTGTGAATAATGGGGTCATTTCTGCCTTCTTAGACGCGGGAGCCTTGCCTTTTTTCCCCATTTCTTCAAGTATTACGCTCTGTGTGCTCTTCCTGAAAGTTGCAAGTAGAGAGCACAAATATGACAAAGATGATAATTAATACAGGAATGATCGATAGAAAGATGAAAGTAAGGTGATGGGAAAGCTTTAATTCTAAATCATATCAAAAGATATCACCTTGCGTCAAATGGTCCTTTACATTGATCCAAATCGTTTTTAATAAATGACCACTAATGAACCGTTATGCTAAACTTTAATGTTCATAACTTTGCATCGAATTTCAGAAAGTACTGTCCTAGAACACTGAGCCCTTTGAAATGTGATAAAAGCAAATTTGCGATTTGCTTTGCAATATAGCAGATCGCTATATTGCAAAACCTATCCTTGTTAAAAACCATCGTTACGTTGGGCTGCTGCGATATGTGATTTGCGAGAGGCTATCACATTTCGTGATATTTGGTTGTGTTACATAAAGTGGCGTCGCAGTATTGGAATTTGCTATGCAGTGAGGTTATAGGCTTCATGATTTTGCATTCTCGTGGATCGCATTTTCAAGGAGTGACTTTTATGAGGGATGCCCGCTTGTAACCTTTTCTGCGATGTGAGAAAAATCGTTTTAAAGCAGGTTTTTAAAGTTCTCCTTAATGTTCAATACTCTATGTTATAAATATTTTATTAAGCCTTATGGTCATGTAGCACTTTTTATAAGGAAACTCATAGTTTGTGAAGTTTTGTGCGCTTGAAGTATGCGAAGGTAAATTTCCAATGTTTTGGCAAGTTCTACTTTGATATCTTGTTTTATTATAAAAACAAAAAGGCAACATTCAATGCTAAGATTTGATTTTTTAGAAGGGTCCCCATTTATTAATGTTATTACTAACACTAATAAAAAAGGGGGGTGGTTGTTGATAGTCACAACAATTGGCGATTCACTTGGAAGAACCAGTTATCTCTGATGAATTTTGAATTTTCTAAAACTTTCAAAATAGAAATGGTTTTGAAAATGAAACTTCATTGTAGAAATATAAGGTAAATAGTGCTATTTATTAAAAACAATATCTTGTTTTAACTATCTTTATTCTGATTATCTTCTCCCTAGAGTTAGTCATTCTACTTACATTAGTCATTACTTGGTTGTAAAGATGAAAACAAAGATATCTCTTTAGATCAGTTTAGGTGTACTCATTTGTTGTAGGTAGAGCCTCTGCTACGAGCAGGCGTCCATAGCCTCGACGAGGTTACCTGTTACCCAACAATGATCCAGTGTCCTACTTGAGAAGCATGCAATTTTCAAATATAAACCCTCATATACACTTATTGCTTTTTCTTTTAATTCTTAAAGAACAATGTCTTGGTTTGGTGGCCAAAATTGATAGTGCCATTCACTTGATTTATAACTTAACTGAAAAAGATGGCTCGTGATGAGACCCCTTGTCTTTTGATTGAAATAATCTCAAGCCATTACCCTGTTTTGATATGCAGTATGTCAATGTCAGTTTGTTATAATCTTTATGATCATGATAAGCCGACTCTTAATGAGACCTCTTATTCTTTAAGTTTGAAGTGCATAGTTGGATTACTCTTTGAATCTCGCAATTTCCTAAAGTGGGGAGGAAGTCATTGGCTCCTTAAGAATTATTTCGAACGACAAATGTAGAGTTTAAGAATAGCTTTTCTGTAGAGAATCTTTATTTTGTTGTTGGAACCTTTTATGTCTGATATGAGGAAAATTTATTCCTAAGGTTGATTCTAACCAAAACTTGTATAGTTGAAACAAAAGAACAAGTAAAATTTCCAGAATGATATCACTTAACCCTATGTTTCAAAAATGGAGATTAATTTACCTAACCACTCCCACTTATACAAGCGAAAAACAAAATTGACATGAGACACTATTCTTTTTATGGAAACCAAAAGTAAATGTTCTCAACTTGTTTTATTAACAAAAGAAAAATTAACTAAAAATAATAATCTACAGAAAATAGAAGAGATCATCTTCTATGGGAAATATTTCTTTAGGATCTGTCCATTAACAGGTAAAGACTCTCTTTTCCCTGCTAAATCTTGTAACATGAAAGTTGATGGACCGATGAGTTCGACAATCTGAAGTGGTCCAAGCTACATCCGTTGGAATTTAGTATGCTTGCCTTTCTCTTCATGGGCTTTATCCCATTTTAATACTAAGTCTCCGAGTTGAAAACCTTTTCTAGATACCGAGTTTGAATCGAAAGAAGCTTTCACTAATTTTTGATGATGAGCATGGGTAATTCTGGCCTTTTTCCTCTTCAAGCTTAATGATCTGCATTTGTCTTAATTGCAAGGATGAGGAAGGGGTTTCTTCAATGAATTGAACTAAGGCTAAAGAAGGAATAGTTGGATGTGTTGGTAGGAACACTTCTTTCCCATAAACTAAATTAAAAGGATAAGTGCCAATAGAAGTTTTCTGAGTTATTCGATCTGCCCAAAGAGCGTACATTAAATACTTATGCCAGTTTTTATGATTTTTATCAATAGTTCGTTTAATGATTCTAATAAGGTTTTTGTTTGTTGATTCAACCAACCCATTTCCTTGCGGATAATAATTAGCAGAATATTTAAGCTTAAAACCTCTTTTGAGCGCAAATGGAGTCATAGCATTACCTGAGAAATATGATGCATTATCAAACATTAAATCAGAAGGTAAGACAAACCTAGTGCTTATGAATTGCTCTATAAATTCGACGATATTCTCAGAGTTGGCTGTCTTGAGTGGAACTGCTTCTACCCACTTGGTAAAGTAGTCAGTAGTTGTAAGGATGTATTTATGCTATTTAGAAGAATGAAGAACGATCTCACCTATTATATCTAATCCCCATTGTTTGAGTGGCTGATCGATGTTGACTAGTTGCAATGGAAATGATGGTTTCTTTTGTCTTCCGGCAGCATTCTAGCAGATCTGACATCTTCTTACATAGCTATGTGCATCTTTAAATAAAGTTGGCCGGTAGTAGCCTGCATGCAAGATTTGTGTGTCGTCGCATCTCCTGCGTAGTGTCCATCTGCTGGTTCGTCATGAAGTTCTTGCAATACTTTTTCTGCTTCATATTTCTCAAGGCATCTAAGGAGAACAAAATCATAATTCATCCTAAAGAGAACATCATTTACAATTTGATATTTTTTAGCTTTTAGCTTCAGGGCTCTTTTCTTTGTATGATTCAAATGTGAAGGAGCATATCCATTTTTTAAGTAGAACATGATATCAACATATCTTGATTCAGAGTCATTTAGGCTTACCTCATACATTTGTCCTTCACTGTCTGGAGACTGTGTTTCTAATATGTGCGATGATCCAACCAACATCTTGCAAAAACCTTGACCTTTTACAATATTTGCTGGTTTAATTTCAACGTCATATTCTTGTAGGGCTGTGACCCAATTTACCCTCTTTTCGACCACATCTTTCTGTACCAAAATATTTCTTATCGCTGGAAATGGTACTACTATTTCTGTATGAGTCTTGAGAAGGAAGGGTCTAAAGTGTTTGATTGCTTTGAAAACAACATAAGCCTATATCTCTCAACATCGGAGTAATTCAATTCAACTCCTTGCAAGTTTGAATTGAAGAAGGAAATTGGGGCTTTGATTTTATCTTGATTTGCTTGTGTGAGTATTGCAGCATATGATTTCTCAGAGGCAAATGTATATAAAGTGAAAGGATCGGAAAAGTTTGGAGTTGCTAGAGATGGGGAATTTATAATCGCTTGTTTTATCAAGCTAAACACTTCATGTTCTGCATGACCCCATTTGAAGAGAGAGTTTTTCTTCATCATGGCTTGGAGAGGTGACATGATCATTGAGAATTCAGGGACAAATCTTTTAACAAAATTGATCTGACCAAGGAAAGAGTGCATTGATTTTTTGTTATGGGGTAAGGATATCTCAGAAATTTCCTTAACCCTATCTAGGTCAATATGAATTCTAGATTTAGGACACTATGAAACCAAGAAGCTTTCCCTCACTTAAAGCAAAAAAATATTTTTTAGGATTAAGTGAGATTCCTATTTTTGACAATGTTGGAAGATCTGTTTTAAGTCTCTGAGATGATTACTGTGTTTTTTAGAATACACTGTTATGTCATCTAAGTAAATCACCACTGACTAATTCACTAATCCTTTAAACGCAATTTCCATAGCCCTTTGAAATGTGGCACCGACATTGATCGGCCCAAATGGCATCTTTTGATACACGTAAGTGCCCCATTTCGTTCTAAATGTAGTTTTCAATTGATCATCCGGGTGGACTAAGATTTTATTATACCCTGAGGAGCCATCTAAAAAGGACATTAATTCATACCTTGCGACTGATTGTAATATCTGTTTCATAGGGGGTAATGGAAAATTGTCCTTTTGGAAAGCTTTATTGAGATTTTGAAAATCAATACAAATCTGGATATCACCGTTTTTCTTTTTGACTGGGACCATATCGGAGACCCATCTGGAATGCCTAACAGGAAAAATAATCTTGGGTCTTAGTAAATTGTTCAATTCAGATTTAATCTGGCTTTCTAGATTAGGATGTATTTTCCTCAATTTCTGCTCAACAGGCTTTTCATCAACAATCATTGGAATTGTATGTTGTATAACTGAAGTGTCGTATGTTTTGAGATCATCGTAATTCCAGGCAAATATATTCTTGTATTGTTTCATCAGTCGAATGAAAACTGATTTTTCCTTGGATGTTAGACCAAGACCCTACAGTTTTATATCAGTTCCTAGATTCACTAATTCATATCTCAAAGTTGAACTCTGAAGTTTTGAATTGGTGGACCTTTTGAATCTGTCCTTTAAGTCAAATAGGTCTTCTAACTTGACTACGGATTTGGGTATAACATTATTGCTGTTTTCTTGTTCTAGTTGTTTATCATGTTGGTCTTCATCAATTATCTGAATATTGTAAGAGCCTTCTGATGTCAAAAAACTCACAATATCAGGGTCATCGTTGAAAAGTCTCCATTTGGTAATGTTATCAGGAATAGAGGGTCTAAAGATTAACTCAATTGAGAATCTGTCTGGGCTATAGTCCTCTAATGCAATAAGCTTGGAAGCTATATTAGCAAGGAGATCAACACTAGCATTTTGGAGTCTTGGAATGGATGAAATATTAAATGCTATAAAGTCTGAGGTCAGGTCTTGTACTAATGATTGATAGTGCTTCAAGTGTCTTGATAGACAATGTATAGTATTTCTTACCTGCTTATTAACAATCTCAGAATCTCCAAATACTTGCATATATTTGATATTAAGCCCGATTGCCTTGTATAACCCTTGAACTAACACTTCATATTCGGGAGTATTGTTTGTGAAATCGAACTCGAGTGTACACGTTAGCATAATTTTCTCTCATTTTGGACTAACTAATATACAACCTGCTCCTGCTCCCTCCATTAGACTTAGAACCATCAAAAAATAATTTCCGAAACAAAGTTTCATTTACGAGTTTATCTACAAAATTAATGCATCAAGAAGTGTCTGTTTGAGAGAAATTTTCTATTTGAGATAAAACAAAATTTCCCAAAAAAGGTGAAGTATGAGCATTGAAATTTCCTAAGAAAGAATCAACATAATAGTTTCCAATTATATTGTTGCTGTACGCTACAGGTTCGTTTTCTCCTTCTAACTTCGTCACTATATACTTTTGATGCCTTTCTCGTTCAACCTTAATCTGATTTGGTTTGCCATTGTAAGGAGCCACATATGAGACAAATCGGTCGCGAAGTAACTGTGAAGCTTCTCTAACCAATCCTTGCTAAGGATTAGTCCATAAAATTCAGGAATGTCTGCGACAAGTATATCAATGACTTGACATACCTTAGAATTTGATGAAAGCTTTATGGTTACTTAATTAAGTTCACCGATGACCTTGACTTGAGACCGATCCAGCTGAACTATTCGAACTGCAGATTTCTGAGGTTAGAAATTTAACTTTGCACAAACTGTCTTAGGCAAAGTGTTAGATGAGGCACGAGAATCTACCATACAGTTATGCAAATTTTTATTAAAAATTTCAAAGGTAAGGAGAAATGGCAGGGTATGGGATTTTGACCTTCCTCCAATCAAAGCAATTTCATTTGGGTCGACTTTATTTGACATGCAAGTCGGAGGTTTTCCCATTTCATTGGCAGCTTGCGAAATTACAGTGGCAAGTAGAGGCATAATAGGTACTATGTTCAGCTCTTTCAAGAGCAATTTCTGTTGATGCTTTAACTCGCTGAGCTCGTGAAAAGTGATATTTTCCCTGGTTTTCTTCATATCTTCAACAATATTACACTCCATTTCATCAGAGATGATAAGCGTTTTAGATGGAGTTGTTGAATCGGATTGGGTTGGGTTTGTCTGAGTATACTTTGATGAGGATTTCTTACCTGCGATTTTATTCTTGGGAGTCGGGCTTGGATTTTTGTGTTTCACACTAGATTGTGGAGGATCAAGTTGATTTGTACTTCTGGTAGCAATAGGTAATACATCTTGATCTTCGTCATCTGGAAGGATAAAGTCCCACATTCCCTACAGTTCTATGACTTCATCATCATCAGTCTGCTCCTCATTTGAAACTTCTTCCTCTTCTCCTTCTGATTCTGCATTTGTTATAGCGTTTGGAGGTTTTGGATCAGTTGTAGGATTTCTTCTAAAGGGTTTAAAAGGTTTCTTGGAAGAGGTTTCAACTACTTCTTTCTTTATATCGACCATTTCATTTGACATGGTCTTTAAGAATTTCTGTAACCCTTCCAAGTCAAATGGGTCCTTCAGTTGTTTTTTCTTAGAATCATCCCTAAAAGATACTTTTTTAGACTTTCTTTGATCTACAATGTTTTTCTTTTCTATGGCTAGGATACGCTTTTCTACAGCTATCGCGTCTTTCATGTTTTCTGCTAGTGTTGGTTTAGCAGCTCTATCTACAAAGATAGCTGAATTTGACGGTAAAGCAGAAATATACCACTCATTTTGAACTTCATCACTAGGCTTAGATACTGTTGGTATTTTGTTTAACAATGTATTGAAGCGAGAGTTGAAATCATTAATTGGTTCCTTTGGTTCAGCTTTTAAATTGGAGAGGTCACTGATTAAAGTTGCTGTTGACCTATCGTCCCCAAATTTTGTTAAAAACTGATCCTGAAACATATCTCAGTTATTAATGGAGCTTGCTGGTAAAGAAAAATACCAGGATCCAACTGTTCCTTGTAACGTATAAGGGAATAATCGTACAACTACGTCCTCTTCTGTTACTCCATTCAAATTAATGGATAACATGAAATTATTTATATGTTCCTCAGCTAGTTGGCCATTATCAGGATTGAATTTTGGCAACCATTTCTCAGGATGAGCTGGTAATTGTGATAAGGGCGCAGGCATTCTCACAACCCCTGGATTGGCCCATGGCCTTTGGTGGAGGATTTCCTGCCATCGTTAGAGTATGAGTAGGGGGAGGTGTTGTAGTAGTTGAAGGTGGTTGGGTAGAGGAGGATGTTGCTCCTGTACCTGTGTGAACCACGATCTGGAGTTGAGGGATGGAGGAATGAACTTGTGATGATATGGATAGAATGGTGGATGAAGATGATGATAGAACCTCACTCTGAGATTCTACTGGTGTTCTCTTAACTTTCTTACGACTCGGTAAAGGAAACTCAACCGATGGGATTCCTAACTTTTCGCTTTGTGCTCTAGTCAGTCGTTGAGATGGAGTCAGATGAGAAGTGACACTACCTTGGGATAACTCAGATTCTTCTTGAGATATAGAAATCCCCAGTAACTTATGAATTAAAGTTTGCAACTCAGGGGGATCTAAAGAAGAATGATCTGGCTTGTTTGGGATTTCAATTATGTGCTCTGTATTTTTCTTTTCAACTTCTGGTTCAGAGATGGGAGATTTGGAATGCGAACGAGAAGTTGAGGGTGATGGTGAGGGAGTTTTACTCTTAGAATGGCGTGAAGATGTAGCTTTACTTAACATTCGCAGTCAGGCCCTCCGTCTAGCGCCAAATATGTTGAAGGCTCAAAAAACCGGGTCTTCAACAAGGGGGATAACCATCCGGTCCGGACCTTAATGCAACTCCTTTTCCATTTGGAATAGTGGCTCCGACCGGGGATGATGGGACTAATTTCCCAATCTATTTATGATGTGTGTGCTAGCGGGATGATGTTTTTCTTTTTGGGGTTTTATGGGGTGAATGCTTTTCTAAATCTAATCTATCTTCTAACTATCATATGCAATCTATTATAATGAAAGAAAACTCCTAATTTTAAACTATCCCGGGAATAGGATTTACTTATGCGATCTAAAATAATTTCTACAAGTGATCGATAATAAAGATCATTCAACCATCGTAAGAAAATAATCTATTTAAAAATGATTGTTTCATATAAAAAGTTAGCCGAAATAATTATGAGAAATATATTGCATAAGAGTTATTCACATCTTCAACATAAAAAGTAAGTTATCATCATACAAAAGTGCAATAATGACAACTAAACATTCAAACTTTCATATATAAATAACTGAGAATGATTTATTACTTAACACATAAGTAAAAAGTATTAGGAGATAAAAATACCATTGATAATAAGTTCTACTCATGAGCTGCAGCAATATAGATATATCTTCAAACCACTTAACATCCACTAAGAGTACACAAGTGCATTTTAGTAGCAGATATTAAACTCATATAGAAAATAAATCTTGTTCCATTCATTTTATCAAAACCTCCTCAGTGGGGGGCAAAATGCATGTTATGAAGAATTGTTTTTGATAAAACTTTGGACCCCTCTCTAAATGCATGAGAGGGGTTTAAATACTACTCTATGGAATCTAAAAATAAATATTACAAAAATAGATGAGGAGGTTTAAACGACCTGCCTAATTTTAAGCAAAAAATAAACTAAATCTATGATAAATCTTGCATCTGATCCTTTTGATTGAAAATATCCAGCATTGGTTTCAAGAGTGTCGATTGGCCGAATTCAACTTTTAACTGTCTTGCAAATACGGCGTTGGCAAGAGTTGGCACTATCTTCTCGGCAGAAGTTATGAGGCACTTCAGAGTCATCCATTGGCTATGTGGTTTTACCAGGTACTACCAGTATGTTTCCCAGTTTAACTTGTTTACCTTTTTAATCGCCTTTGCCCTTTCTTCTGCTATTTGTTTCCACTCCGTTTGAAGCTGTTGTGCCTTAGGGAGGAAGCTCAGAGTGGTCTCGGCTACCAAATTGGCCTTGTGCAGATTTTCATTAATGCATTCAATGACATTGTTCATTGCTACTGCTGCATCTTCCATTGTCTGTTCCATTCCTTTAGCCGAGAATCCCATTTCGCAAATAAAATCTCCTTGTGCGATTCGTCAATTCTGGGCATATCTGCTCTTTTCCCTTCTTTGGATTTCTGCCAGTTCAATAATTTTGAGACCACCTTAAAAATTGAATCATAATCAAGTCGTAATTCTATGACTTGATTTGTAATATTATCGGTCATTTCGCAATGGGAATTCCATTGCGAGATCTTTTGACAGAGTAATTCTTTCTATTGCAGGAGCTAGGAATTGAGAGCAAGTGCTTCTGTGATAAACTCCCCAATTTTGGGATCATCCTTGTGTAGTTCTATCATACCCTGTAATTGCTTTTCTTTACTAGTCAAATTGCTTTGATGTACCAATTCCATTTGCTGGAAATTTTGCTGGAGCTTGGCCAATTGTGTTTCTGCTTCTTGATTGATGCTGACTTGCTGCAATTGCTGTTCCAAAAACAAAATCCTATCCTCTTTTTATTTTAGTAATAATTGAACCTCTGTTGCTTTATCAATAGTTTTCGAAGTGTACGCACCTGCTACCTGTGAGATCCTAGTTAGATTTGTCGATGGGTTTGTAGTGGGGTCTTTCCAAAGAACATCCAAAGGTTCATCCTCGGAAGCAAGCACAAAATCTAGCTTTCTTTTCTTTCTTTGCTTTCTGACGATAGCCTTGTGTTGAGGGGTATAGAACACATCTAGAAGAGGAATTTCCTCTATCTTTAGTATTATTTTAGATGATGGAGCAGTAGGAATGTGCTCCATTTCTTGAGTATCGACATCCCTTTCTATTACCATTTATGTGATTGTCTCTTTTGGATTTGTTGATGGCTCTGCGCTTTGTTCTTCTGTGTTAATTAACTTATTAAAATTTTCCCATTCCCCTTCTAGATCAATCACAAGTGGCTTTGTTGGCTTTGTAAGAGGAGTGGGAACTTCAGCTTGCTTTGGAGACAAAACGTGCTGTTCAGACTTTGCTGTAGAATGAGCTGTGTCTTTATTGACTCCTTTCTTCTGCTGTGTTCACTCTTGGATTGATCACCAGAATTTTCAGCTGATTCCTTTTAAGATCTTGTTTTGGACTTCTACTGTGAACTTTCACTTATGCTAACACTGGGAGTAGGCTCCCTTATTGGTTCGATGAGCAATTGGTCCAATGGGACCTTTGATAACCGTTGCTTTTTGTTGTCAAACTTTTGAATATTTTCTTGGTCAAAAACAATTTGTGCTGTATGCTGAACCTCTCTGAAGGTTTTCTTTTGAAAAAAAACATCGTCGAAGGGATCTTCTTCATGGGAAAATACTTTTATTTTAACCATTGTTGTAAAATTACTTACAACACCAAAGGGATCATATTGCCTCCTCGGGAACTTTGGTAGTTGTAAACATAATACATTATCAACTTCTTTGAAAGCATGACCTAAGTCATGCAATGCAAAGGCTCTGCATATTATAGGAAATTGGGGCCAAATGGCCTTCTTGGAATCTTTCAGTACCTTGCTCATTCCCCCCACATTGCAACTATGATAGGCTATTTCTTTAGCCATCAATTTGTCTGGGACGTAATAAGGTAGCACATGGGGTGCAACAATGCTGCCAAACACTCTGATATAAGTGAAAAATTCTTCCCCAAACCATCTTGCCATGGAGAGAATATCCACTTCAGCTTCTGGGGAAAATCTCGGGGCATCTCAGTTGTAGAGAATTTTATAAATCGGGAGCATAACTCCATGACAAATTTTGAAGAAATGTGGGATGAAGTTGGATTCCCACAATACTTTGTGATAAACCTAAATGGGAAGTGGATTTTGTACCATCCACTTCCATCCCATAACAGGAAAATCAGAAACAAAACAAATAGTGTCCATAACGTAGGCGCTCAAAAAGAGTGGAGGGTAAACCCTCGAAGCAAAGATTCTTTTAGTTTTGTATCCTAAAATTGCAGTGGCTAAATTGTTCGACAGGATTTGGGCCCAATCCATTATTGTGGCATTCGTAGCTGCATCCAATAGAGGTAACCATTCTGATGAAAACTTGTTGATGTTTGGTCTCCCAAACAGTCTACATAACATTGCAGTAGTAAAACAGTAAGGAGAACAAAGAGAGCTTGTGGCGTACATACCGTTTTTATCCTTTTTTAATCTTTCCTCATTTTTTGGCCAGTGCTTTGTGCATTCTGCCAAGTCTTCATTCTCCTTGGCGAACTTCTCGACGAATTACTTGTTGTAGCTGGCCTGGGGTTCTGGTAAGTGGTACATACATCTCAAATTGTTTGGAGTAAATGACCCCATGACTTCCTGGCTTTTTGTCTTGCATTATTTGTCAGATATGTCTGCGTGATCTATAATCCATTTCACCATATCATTATAGGGGAGTATCTTCGGCCTCGCAGAAATGCGGTGTAGAAATGAGCATGAAAGCTTAGTTAGGGATGCTTCAGAAGAGCCGCATCCATCTGCTATAACCGTAACCTCCATAATTTTCGGCTGTTCATTTTCTAACAATTGATACATAGCTTCCCAGGTAGATATCCCCGCATCCCTACTACAGGTAGTGTCTATGAATAATGGGGTCATTTTTGCCTTCTTAGACGTGGGAGCCTTGCTTTTTTTCCCCATTTCTTCATGTATTACGCTCTCCATGCTCTTCCTGAAAGTTGCAAGCAAAGAGCACAAATATGACAAAGATGATAGTTAATACAAGAATGATTGATAAAAAGACGAAAGTAAGGTGATGGGAAAGCTTTAACTCTAAATCATATCAAAAGATATCAAGTTGTGTCAAATGGTCCTTTACACTAATCCAAATCGTTTTTAATAAATGACCACTAATGAACCGTTATGCTAAACTTTAATGTTCATAACTTTGCTCGAATGCCAGAAAATAATGTCCTATAACACTGAGCCCTTTGAAATGCGATAAAAGTGATTTTGCGATTTGCTTCGCAATATTGCAGATCGCTATATCACAAAACCTATCCTTGTTAAAAACTACATTGGGCTGCTGCAATATGCGATTTGCGAGAGGCTATCACATTTCGTGTTATTTGGTTGTGTTACATAAAGTGGCGTCGCGGTATTGGAATTTGCTATGCGATGAGGTTATAGGCTTCATGATTTCGCATTCTCGCGGATCACATTTTCAAGGAGTGACTTTGATGAGGGATGCTTGCTTGTAACCTTTTCTGCGATGTGAGAATAATCATTTTAAAGCGGGTTTTTAAATTTCTCCTTAATGTTCGATACTCTATGTCATAAAGCTTTTATTAATTCTTATGGTCATGTAGCACTTTTTATAAGGAAACTCATAGTTTGTGAATTTTTATGCACTTGAAGTATGCGAAGGTAAATTTCCATGTTCTGGCAAGTTCTACTTTGATATATTGTTTTATTCTAAAATCAAAAAGGCAACATTCAGTGCTAAGATTTTATTTTTTAGAAGGGTCCCCATTTATTAATGTTATTACTAACACTAATAAAAAAGGGGGGGGGGGGTTGTTGATAGTTACAATAGCAGGTTAATTTTCGGCTTTTTAGTAGCTGACGTTTTAGTAGCTGGGGTTTGGATGACTTGCTTTTTCTAAGGTTTGGGGATCATGATCTGGGAGGGATCCTGGGCTGCTCCTGAGGGAAGCACCATAGCTAGTGGTGGCGTTACAATGGGGGAAAGCATGGTGGAACCTTGAAAGTGCTCAGTATAAGTACTCTCACCCAGGTCGAAGCTGGCGACTATCCGTTTTAATTTGAACATCTTTACCTCCTTCTGGAGTAGCATCAGCTGGAGTACTTCATCAGCGGCCCGCTTTTGACTGCTTTTTGCTCCATCTCCTTCCAGGCCACTCCTGGATAGGACTCCACCTCTTTGCACAATGCTTCCTCCGCCAGGCTAAACCTCTGCGGCCTCAACTTAAATGTGCTCAGGTTGACACACCACGGTCTAAGTTAAGTGTGCGCGTGGGAGGCTCCAAACCAAAGCTCGTCTGATAATTCATCCAATAGAGCCTTGGGTATCCTCTCAGTGGACCGAATGGCGTCTAAAATCTACTCGTACCAGCCCTTGAAGGTTCTCTCGTTGATTTCCTTTGTGTTGGGATCCCCCGATGAACTTCAGGGTTCACACCGTAGCTCAGTTGGTTGGTATTCAATAATAGTTGCCAGTTGCCTCTCTTGTGGTGGCCCCCATTTCCACATTTCTAGTGCATTAACAAGTACTCGAACACAAACCCAGTGCTTATCTTGTACACATCTTCACAAGCCTCGAATAGTTCATTAAGCACAAAGGTTGACCAGTTGAGTACTTCTCCTTGGCAACAATGTTTCGCAACTAAAATGGTGTCCAAGGTGCACCTTTTGAAGTGCCTCATTGTTTTACCTGCAATGAGGTAGAAAGAAAACCTTATATTATCCTTGTTAATCTTATCTAGATTTGCGCCCCTCCCACCTCGCTCCGTCCCATATTTGGCATAGATGTTGTCCTCTGTTTGTTTCTTTCCCCGCTTGACCTCGTCCTGGAACACTGTGCCAACTACATTTCCAAATTCGGTCAACCTGGTGAGTCGATTGATATAGTCGATTGATATCCTCCACATGGATGGGATATTCCTTGTCCAACCATAGCAACCCTCCATGCATCTTGCTTGCAAACAATTTTGTCCACTACATGGCGGAAAGTTGGGTGCCGAATACGGGTAGATTTCTTAAGTGGAAGAGAGTGGACCTATGTATCCCCTTGAACTCTTCTCTGATTCTGGAGGTCCTGGTGCCATCCTCCCTTTGAAATTCTTCTGCATACACCTCCCTTTTCATTGCCAGAAACTGGAAACCATCTGTGAAGTGATTTTCGATCAAATTCAACCTGTCATACTTCCCACACAGTTCATCCACTACTTCAATTCATGCATCAAGAGCGTTCTGTGGGACTGATGTTATTCCTTTCGCCATCGCTTCTCTTCTGTGGTAAACTATCTCCACTGGAGGTTTCTTGCTTCTCGTCCTCTGCCCCTATTCTTTAGAGCGAACCTGGAATTCTTTTGTGATTTGAAATTCTAGAGTTCGCTGCATCCTCCTGTGATTTAAGTAGCCAATTCTAACATGACGTCCCTTGACTGATGAGGCTTTAACAACTAATTATTCCGGCAACCTTTCCATGTATTCTAGCTATATCCTGCCGCCATTGGCCAACTTGGACGTGACAACTATGTCGTGGTCTGGAAATTACGGAGTGGCTTGCATGGTGTCTTTATTTTGCCGTGATGGATTTATTTATTAACTAATTCTATGCTTAACGGGAAATATTTTGTGACCCTATCTTGACAGTTTCCTTATTAGTTACTTAATCAGGAAATAACTAGTGGTACGGTGGATTCGACGGGTACTTGTGCGGTCATCAATTCTGGAAGAGGTTCAGACCTACGTGTATTCAGCTAATTAGGATGACACGTGTGGCCATTTTCTCTGCTGAGTAGGCCTACCAATGTGACCACTGACGCTACCCAATATTTGCTGGCTAGGCTTACCAATGTGACCACTGACGCTACCCCCTCAACCACAAATGGGTTGCGAGATACTAAGTTTTACCGCAACCTTATTATCTCGATTTTTTTTTTTACTTGCAGAAGGGTTTCAGGCACACACCATTCACCCATCCCTCCAGTAGGACTCCATCCAGTTGCGCGAGTCTTAGCACGCCCGATTCTCTTATTTCTGTGACTATGAATGAGCCTACCCAGTGCATCTGCATTTTTCTTGGGAACTTGTGGGACTTGTTGTCATAAAGAAGCACCTGGTATCTGGCTTCAAATGACTTCTTATTGATGTGCCTATTGTGCTAAGCCTTTTGTCTTCATTACTCGATTGATTGATGTAACTCTACTAGGAACTGAAGTTCATCGAGTTCCATCAGTTGGCTTAGCCTATCCCGCATTGCAATGCTATTCGCCATTCCCGTAGCTTCTGAGATGAGCATGCTGGGTAGTATAAATTCTGTCGGTACCACTACTTCTTTTCCATACACAAGCTGAAATGGAGCTTACTTGTGCAGTCTCTTTACTGCTGTCCTATATGCCCATAGAATCACTAGAATTCTTTCGTCCCAGTTGTCCCAGTTGGTAGATACGACTTTTGTTAGCCCTTTCTCTAGTATTTTGTTAAATTATTCTACTGCACCGTTGGCTTGTAGATGATAAGGAATGCTCTTATTATGATGAATCATAAAAGTCGTTAGCAGAGTGTCAATGGTTTAATTCAAAAAGTGGGTTCCCTGGTCACTTGTGAGGCTCCTTGGGCATCCATGTAGAAATTTTGAATAATTTAACACATATTCAATAAAGATTATCCTGATCATGTACTATTGCGGAAAACATACACAATACATAAGCTCCTCTACGTTGATCATCAATATAGCAGCATCAATAACAATAAAACATCAAGAGCATTCACACATTAACACAGTATGTATCCCGGGGAAAGCATCTCGCTAAAACCCCAACTATCTGTATATTAATGATTGAGTCATGTAACATTACACAGCATAATACTTCTCACAAGTATCTCCACCTCTGTTACACACAATACAGCTCAGATCTGAATCAATCACTGGCTCAAATCTCCTACGCTGCTTGCCTGCCTCCGCTGCTCAATACCTGCTCAAGAACTGATGATAATTCCAAGGCAACCACGTCTTTACTTGGCAAAATCACGTGAGCACAAGCTACAATGTGGGAAAATACGTGGGCAAACTCATTGGAATACTCAATCCCTTGATTGTGCAAGATCTGGTGCACAACTATAGTCACAACTGATAGCAATCTGATTCTCTAACACCTGTCCCTGCTGAACTGAACATGCACTGACATGCAACTGAGTTAACTGATGTATTCATTAGTTGTATTATGAGTTAAAACTTGTGAATTGATTAATAACTAATTCACCCAACTCATCTCTTGTCTATTTGCCAGTTAGACTAAATACAACCAGTTTAACAAAGCTAAACTGAACACAACTCCATCAACTGCACCTCCAGTCCACTAAACTCAACTCACTTGAGTTCTAACTGAAGTCCTGCATGCAAATATTAGTCAGCCCATAGGTAACCACGTATTTCCTTCTGGGATCTGCATGTGCCACATCCGTAGCTCATCTGAAGTGCTCCAAGAGAATAAGACAAAGTTTATAGTCTAAATATTATTGTGAGATAATAATATTTGACTTTTCTATTTTTAGACTAAGCTGTCACTCCGCTGTGATCTCACACTTTCATCAAAAATAGAAGTCCATCTATTTTTCCCAATTTGATCAATCATCCATAAACAGCAACCTGCAATCCATAGACATGATCCATATGTCTAAAAATAGACATAGTCTAAAAATAGACTTGCGCCAAAAATAGCCTGGGTGCCCACTTAGTGAAGGCGACTCTTTTCACTAAGCTCCATCATCTTGTTGCAATCTCAACACTCCCTCTCGACAAGATATGGATTATCAACAACCCCTATCCTGCCTCGGTGGTACTCGACTTT
>APFE031184053.1:0-22218 GCA_000404065.3 Pinus taeda
CTTCTCATATGCATCATATATCAAATAGAACTTGTGGTCATTCTCACAAACATCATAAAATTCTCAAGAGCAACAACACATGCATGATACTCTCTCTTTATTAGTTGCAAATATAACTTACTCATATAATGGTAATGAAATAACATTAGCTCAACAACCATCTATCTAAAAATAATCAAGTGCATACTAATTGATACAAAAAATGTGAAAACCCATGTTACTCATGCAACCTTGAAAAACACAATTCTCAATCTCTCATGCTTCCTACCATAACCAATGTCAGAAAAATGCATGATATGAGAGACATATAAAACTTCCAAATAACCTTTTTTCCCCCTCTTGTGCTAGTATGGACAATGATTCCATTGATAAACCACTAAAAATTTGAAGCATATGTGATTCTCTCCCTACACATGAGTCATCTCTAAATAATCTCTTCCAACGACAACTCCCAATACTACATATCCATAATAATCAAAATATTTAGAATTTTATGCAACCTCTTTAATATGGCAACATCTCTAATGATATGCATAGAAATCAAAATGCGGCCATATGATCCCCCTCAAACCATGCATGCCTCAATCCTTAGTGGGAGTGCTTTGCTACACCTTTCTCAAAATTTTGTGAGGTTGTTATGTAGAATGTGAATTTCTTCTGTTCTCTTGTCCTTTTGCAAAGCATATTTTTCTTTCTTGAAGTAATTTGGATTAATAGTTCTCTACACCTCATATTTTATCCTCTAAATTTTGTTTTTCTCTAATGGATGACTTGCACTTTCTATAGGCTTTGATCTACCATATCTGCAAGCTAATTCCTTGTGGCAAAGGTCACCACACTTGAAATATTCATCATTAGTATAATCTCTACCTTGGCTTGTATTTCTCATCATCAATATTTATTTTATTGCAAATTACATGCATTCCATTGCTCTATGTCCAAAATCATAGCAAGAAAAGCAATAACCATAAAATAAAGTTTGATGCCTTGGGTTTTCTTTTTCTAGACCATAAAATATTTGTTGTTGCCTTTCTCTTCTGAAGTGATGTATGTAGTGACTATGGGTTGCTTTCCTTCATTTTTGTTGATAATTTATTTTCTTTCTTGACTTCCTTTGTTGATGCTAATTCCTAGGGATTTGCTTCACTTCATTGATGATGGATTTATGACTTTTCGTAATGTGGTTGTCTTCTACTTCCTCATTTTCCTTCATGAACTAAAATTCTCATTCAAATTCCAATCTCGTCTTGATAAGAGGAGATCTTTGAATGATGAGGATCTCTTCCAGAATACTGGTACTCTCTCTAACTTTCGATATTAAGATAGTTGATTGTTAGACCTTTATAATTTATATCTCAAGGAAGATAACTCATCTTTTGGTTTTTCTTCTTCTAAAACCACCTCAATGTTTATTTTTTCACAAATGATAATTTGATCTTTGATATGGATAGCAATCTCCTCTTTAGTTCTTCTTTCTTCCTCTAATCTGGCTTTTAGATCTTCCTTTTTTTCTTGAAATTGTACTCTCATTCATCATGAATTTGGAGATGATTTTTCAAAAATCCATTTTTTGCTAGTGTTTCACTAATTTCTATTTTGTCTACAACTGCCTTCTCATTTTCTTCATCATTCCTCCATATTTCTATTCCATGAAGTGCATGCAACTTATCCACAATTTCTCTTGCAGCCTTGAGATATGATATTTTCTCAACTTTTCAAACAAGAATATTATCATACATTACATATCAATCCTATGCATCCAATAAATAATATTTCTTTAAAGTGGTTTTATGATGATACCCATTTATCACAATTCTACATACTTTAGATCCTCAAGCAGAAATTTATGTTTTCACGTTTTCTCTCCATGATCGAAAATTTGAGCCATTGACATATAGAATCTTGATAACCGATGTTTTTCATAGATCCACATTCTAATTATTAAGCTGCAACAAAGGCTCCATCTTTAATACCAATTTTTGGAAATGTGTTGACCACTAGGGGGAGGGGTGAATAAGTGGTGAGTACTTATTCACTTTTAAATGGTTTTCCACTAAAATGAATCACAACATACATTAAACCATTATTATATAAAATCACATAACAAAATACATGAAAGTTGTAAAAAAAAATAAAAAAAAATAAACATGCATAAGAGGACAAAAGCTATTTCTAGTGGAAAATTGGCTACAGGTCAAAAACCACTTTGTTGTTGTTGCATTTCTCAATAATTTTATTATTCATTAACCAATTTAATTACATAGAATATACAGATGTCTAATATTTGTTTAGAACTTTGATCTTCATCTCAAGACTCTATGAACACACATCTAATCTATAGGAAGCCACCATGAGCAATGAGCCTCTCCCAACTCCCTTTGAAGTCATGAAGAAATTTATTATTTGTACTGAATTTGCTAGAGCTCATACTCCACTTGCCTATGTGACCCCTGTTTCATGAATATTTCATATTAGAGCCAATCTAAACTTCTCAACTAGAACTACATAGTAACTTCTTTCCTTGTTAGTTCAAAATCAACACAACAACAACATGTAAATAACATTGAATCACTCCACAAGCCCGCCAATAAAATATGTTTGATATATAAATGATAATATGATGAAAATAGTGAAATAAATTTGTTCACGGTGTTGGAAATCCATCAACCAAGGGATCTCCCTGGTGTGAAGTCCCAATTAGACCTCACATCATTTACAGTAGGAGCCCCATGCAAAATATCATCCTGGTTTCCATGTATTCTTATAGATATTTCCTGGCTCTAACTGTTAGCAAGAGAGAGGAGTGCACATGCACCTTCGATAAGCAAGGGTGGTGTGCATAGTGAGTGGTCAATCAGATGTGTGTCAAATTTATTTCATTACAAAGGGGATGAAAAGTGAGCCTCTAAGAGAGAGGTACTAGTACCACCCTAGTAGAAACACACATGAACAAGAAGGGTCCATGAAACATGAAGCAAAACTCTCCATAGAGATGTGAAGGTCATTGAAACCAATATGATGAGGAATATTTGTTTAATATCTAGCAGAATAGTTCACGGGGATGAGACATTGATAATAAAAATTACAATGCATTCTCAATATGATATGTACCAAAATAACTGAAATAGTTCAACAACTTTAACAAAGATGATAAAAAGAATAAATTATAAACATTAACAAAATAGTCTTACAAATATCCATAATCCATGTATGAAGGACATGTTGGCCTTGCAATATTCTTTTATTAGGTAAAATTTCCAAGGCACATATATACAATGAACATCACTAGATACATTAGTGGAGTGTTGGAGCCACTCCTTTCTCCTCAAAAGAATTGTTATGTCTCTCTAATGCCTTGTGGTTGAAGTCAAGGTGAATATTCCTTCTCCCTTATAATGACGGTGTATATGTAACCAAGGGATGATGCTTCACCCTCGTTGTGACACTTTGAATACCCTCATGACTGTTTGAATACCTATGACATTTCAACTTACATGACTCTTCATATTCCATGCGTGTCCCTTGGACTTCCACTTTAAAATACATTTTGAATATACATGATACATAATAATGGTGTGGCCTATGATAACTCATGGCATGACATGCCATGCCACTGCTAACATGGATTTCTTGATGATGTGGTAGTGTCACACCACTGTTACTAATGTGTCTTTGATATCTACTTAAGAATTCTTTTATCTTCTACCTTCTCATGGTTTGGTTATAAGGAGTCTCCAATGATCTCAAGTCTTATGCTATGGTCACAAATTGGTGTCCCATTAATTTCCCTTGACTGATAAACTTTCATGTCCAACTGCAAATATTTTTTCGAACATGCTTCCCTTATCCGTATCCTTCTTCATCTTCTTGTCATGGTGCGAGAGAAAACCTGCATCTTCAATTCACTCACGGTGAGATGACATCAGTTTACAAAAACCCTAGTCTAAGATAGTGCATTTGAATCCATTAACTGAGTGAGGACTAGGGGATAAGTTGGGAGGGAGGGCTCAATGACTTCACAATTACGCAGTTCAAGAAGCCAGGGTTGAGGCTTCATCATTGAGACTGCACAGTGCATAGTTTAGGCTAGACTGAGGGAAAAATCTATGTAGCTCTGGGTGGAAGTGACGCAGGATAAGGGGATCACCACTGGGAGGAAATACTTTAGAGTTTCAGGAGGAAAGGGAGACTGATCTACTACACAACTATGCATTTTAGAGGCTCAGGAAAAGATATTAACGATTTTTCTTTTGCAGTGTGCAGTTAGGAGCATGCTTGGAGGACTGATTTCACAATCATGGAGGTCATGGTTGTGCCTTGGGGATAAGAACTGCATAGTGCAATAGTCTTGGTAGGCAGGAACTATGCATTACATAATGTCAATGGGGAAGGTTACAATTTGAGGTCTAGAACTACGCAGTGTGTAGTCCAGGCATGTCAGGTGGAGCCAAGTTTCTTGGTTGGGAAGCAATTTCGAAAATGGTTGAGTGTGAGACTAATGAGACTGATGTGTATAGTGATAATACTTCAATTGTGATCTCACACATCAAATAATTGATGATGCAATAACATAGATCACACATGACACATTAACATCACATTCCCCCTGTGTGACAACTTTATGACCACATACAACAAGTGTGACAATTAAGATACACGTTGTCACGACTGTGATGACACTTGTGCGACAATGCTCAAAACTTGGTGAATGAGTGTGGCCAATGCTTACATGGTTAGGAAAACACATATATATAAAGGTAGACGCTCGAAATAATCAGAATATGGTTTTACATTTTGCTTGATAGTGAGTATGCAAAAATACAACACTTTCCCTATGATGCAAATGGGACCAAAAGACTTAAACAAAATACATGAAATGAGTTCCAATGTTTTTAAAAATACATGAAATTGAAGAAATAATGATGCGTAAATGATAAGATGTATTTCCTACTTCATATTCATGTAAGATGCGCCTTTTTTTCATCTCTATCCTCCAAAAGGTTGTAAATCAGATGGAGACATCATGTGGTCCTAATCATATTTCAATGTTAATTCATTTTCTTTACTGATGATCATCCTTGGTCTTGAACTCCTTAGGTGTCACCTAACATGTCTTCATTCTCCATATCCTTCCTTATAATCTTTCCATAGCTTGGTAAAGTTCCTATGTTTGCAATCCAATAAAGAAAAGATGGCATTAGTCCGATAAAAACCTATCTAAGATGCTTCATGATGATCTACTAACTCAACCAGAATCAGTGGTGTGCCAAAGGAAAGGCCTAGTGACTGCAAATTTTTGTAGTTCAGGAAGTCAATGGTGAGGTCGGGCTCTGATACTACCCGATGAACACTTTGAGCTGGTATGAGGAAGAAGATTGCACAGTTTGATGACTTAGTGAGCGCGTTTGAGGGGTTGGGCACTGGTACTGCCAACTGCATAGTTCTAGAGGACAAAGATGACTGGGTGATTGGAAAGTTCTAGGAGTCAAGGCTTGGTCTTGAGCACTGCAGTTGTGAACTATGCAGTTCCAAGAGACAATTTTGTTTCTTAATGGTTGAGACTGTGTAATGCGTAGTTTAGGAGGGCTAGATGAGGATAGGTTGTTTGAAACTTTCCAAATTTGGGCTAAGTGTAGGATTAGTGAAAATAATGTGAACAACGATAGAAATATACAATGATCACACACTTAGACACTTTGAAACATTGATCATCAAGAACATATGAACACATACTTCACTTAGTGTGACAACCTTTGCAACAACTTAGGAAAAGTGTGGCACTGAAGATAGACTTTGCGATGATGATTACAACACCTCTACGATTGTGCATGAATGAGTGAGAAATGTGCCAACATGATAAGAAAAACTTATTATAACAAATACTTCCCCTTGAAAACAAAATAAAATCAACTTTGCATGATAAGTGGAAATTCCCATGCCAGAAGATGACATTTGTTATATGAACATAAAAATGTGAATGACACTTGCAATATATGAACGATAGTGAAGAAGACATATGCAAGAGAAAGGATAACATGGAAATGACACTAGTTATAGTGCAAGAAGAGAAAGTGATAACAAAAAACATGAATGAGACACTTGTGAAAATAATGGTGCACGAGAGAAACAATTTTTAAAATTCACCAAAATTGAAGTACAAACATGGCTATAATCTCATAAAATGTTGTTGTGAGTGCACACTAATCATTGACCTAGAATAGACATCAAAAAGGCATGGCCTTCATATGAAAGTGGTATTCCTGTCTAATATTGCATAAAAGAATGTGATTATGGACTTTTTTCAGACTTAACATGTGTGAGAAATTGACTTCAACAATTCTAGTCCAAGAAGAGACCTCAAAAGTGTGAGTTTACAAAGAAGTGACTATGGAATGACCGATTGTAAGATCCATGGAAGGCTCCAAAATTGGAGTGTATGCAAAATTTTTGAGGGTGTTTGTCCCATTGAAAACACTTAACGACACACTGATAGGACTCTAACTTCTTGGCCTTGGTAAATTATTTGGTGCAAGATCTAGTTCTTTAGGAAGTATTGATTCATTATTGAGATTACGATGTCTCCTCCACTTACCCTATGCATAAGCATAATCCCCTTCATTCCTTTACTTAGTTGAACACAAACAGAGGATCAGTGATCACAAAAATTTTCGAATCAGGATAGGGTAATGAAGTTGATGAGCTTCATATTTTCAGAGTATATCTTTTCATCTCTGGTGTTTCTCCATTTCTAGTAGACCTCGACAATACCCCAAAATATTAAATTAAAAAACAGAAACATTGGTCTGTTGCCAGCGGGTCTGGACAATACCCTGGTGGATTTTCTTGCTTCACCTCTCTGCAAAGGAATCCTTTCTCTTCTTTCACCTCTATTTATTTATTTAAAGAGGACTATGAATGAACACTTATTTATTTATGGGTAGAAGAGGTATCCTAACTTATTAGGAGTAGGAGAAGTTGTCCCTTTAGAGAAGCATATAAAAAACCTGTGATATTGGTTTTCTCATTTATATTTTCCTATCTTCCTTCTCTACTTCATTGGATCAGCTTGACAGCACCGTAACATAAAAACCCAAGTGCAGGAATAAGGTTTCCAGAATAAACGTGCAGATCATAGTTTGAGAGAGTGTTTTTTTAACAGAAGGATCATATTTTCCATGGGAACATCATCAACCAAAAGATGTAACCCAAACAAGGAAGTAGTACAAAGAGTTACCCAAATCTTGTGGTGTCACAAAGTACTTTTCTATTTTTGCACATTCCCTTATGAGCCATCAAATCATCTTCATGCAAGGTCTTACTAATGAACAAAATGAAAAGACACAACACAACAAGAAATAAAAGACAAAGCACAAGAAAAAGAAGCTAAACCAAAGCATAATGCAAGAGAAAATTACAAAAAGACTAAAGAAACTAAAGAGAATAAGCAAGGGATTAGTGCAGGAAAGGGGAAAAATAAGATGAAGCTAATCCTACTCCTAACCTAATAACTAATAGTTAGGGGTCAAGTATAATGAAATTTCCAATGTAGCCACCATAATCGTTCTTGACCTACAACAGAAAATATATGATCAACTAAAATGGATATAAAGTCGTGTGAAAGAGAAGAAATGAGAGCTTGAATAACTTGCACAATAAAAGGAAGGTCTTGCATGTGGGAAGAAAGATGTGTCACAAGTGCTACTTTCAACCAATTTACATTATTACCTTTTCAATGGAAATCATCATCAGAAAATCCTCTAAGACTTCTTGTGAATGCACCCTTTTCTGTGTCATCCTGTTTAGAAAGCATGAGAAAAGGCTTAAACATGTTTATTTCAATGGATTTTTCCAAGTAATATTGCTCCAACCATTTAGTGATTGGATCATAAAATTCATGATGATCCTCTTGAAAACCCTCAAATATTTCAAAAGATTGATTTTTAATTAGAGACAGAATTATGATGAGAATCTTGTGAGGGAAAATATATATAATGATAATCAACAGTCATATCGAGACTATGAGGAATTCACATAACCATCAGCAAAGGATGATGTGACTCAACTGCATGGAAAAAATTCGAATAGTAAGATGCTTAATGATGAATATCGAAGGATGTAAAGAAATAGTTATTAGATGTACTAGTGAAAAAAATATAGAAAAAATGAAAGTCATCAAAGAAAGAATAATGATTAGATGACCTTATTAAAGGATTTGATTCCCAACTTCCAATTAACAAAGGTAAATCAATTGCAATAGTTTCAGAAATGATCTGCATAGTAGAATCATATTCCTCACATGATGAGTGTAGAAAACCATTTTATTATGATTGGTTACACACTGTACAGATCATAATCATCAAGAGAAATGAACAAGAATTCTAGTATATTAAACATATGAGACCAGTTAGGGTAAAATAAGTGAAGAATAATTTTATTCATCAAATAATCCATTCATTCACTTATGCTCAAGAGGATTTTAGGTGTGATGAAAAAAGGATTAGCATAAGAATATTTACAAGAAGGATGAGGAATTGGCTTCTTTTAAAAGGCTATGATAGGTATGAATTCTTTGGCCAAACATAATATTTAGGATAATAAACTTCACAATTAAATGATTCTATGAGAGAGATGCAATGAAAACCTGAATCTGATACAAGAGACTTGTGTGAAGATAAAAAATATTGAATTCGATCATAAATCGAATCTTGAAAATTTGAGAAATCATATCCAAGATGACAAATATATTTCAAGAAAGAATTGCATCGAGTGAAACTTTGCAGAAAGAAGAGTTTTGTGAAGAGAACTAGATCTGACATAAGTTGAGGGTCTTACCACAGCTACATGATGCTGTCATAACCATTAATGGAATTTGAAGAGTCTCAACTCACTGGCAAGTCCTGAAATTTTCGAAAATTGTAAAATCACATCCTCAGGATTGAACTGTATTGCATATGGTATGTCATAGATGCTTCCAATGATCTTGATGATATCACTATTCACTAGGTGGAAACCATCTTTGTTGCTAAATTTATCATATTTTTCAACTTCAATAACCATCTTACTCGTGTTAAAAGATTCATATGACCGCAAACCATAAGACATATGAAATGAGAAAATGTCCTAATAAATTTGGTTTCGAGGGTTGTCTACATGCAAGAGAAAAGGTGATGAGGGATGGATAGAGTACTCAATGATTTGAATCTATTCATTTTCCTCATGTATAATATCACCACCTTTTTTAAATTGAATGTTAACTCATCAGATGAATAACTTGAAGACCATGGAGTACCTCTGTCGCAGGTAGATGCATCACAAATGGTGTAGCACAAGGGATTGTGAAACGAAAAGGAAGTTTCGATAAAAACATTTTCTTTGGTTGGATCATATTCCAAATCTAAGTTGGCTAGATAAACATGTTCTTGAGGATCCCAAAAATCAGATGATGTACCTAGGAATTCACAATCACATACATGAATAGAGTCACAATCATCAGAATGATTGTTTCCAAAGGCTAGATATTGATCAAACTAGTTGATTACATTTGATTCAATACCGAGATTAGCAGATTCAAAATAATCCAAGAATGTAAGCACATCATCTTTACTCGGAGGATATTGAAAATAATAAGAAATATTGAGAGCATCTTCACCTTCCTGACCATTTGTTTGTGTAAAGTGACTTCCTTGTACCTGATCACAATTTGAACTAGCAATGTGAAAATCAAGAGAGTGTGAAAGACTGAATTGTGGAGTATATTGATTAGGTGGATCATAGTACAAGAGTTATGGAATATAGATGATAGAGGATAAAAAATATCTACATTAGACTAGAGGCTAGAGTTATGCATGATAACATCATGTTGCACAATGGGGAATTTAGTCTTCCCTGTGGGCTTCATAAGCCATTTTGGGATCTCCTCTATTGAATATGAGTCACCAAGAATGAAATAACAATGAGAAGATGGATTAGGAATATAATTTTCATACATTTTAAATTTATTACCATTGCAAATAGTTACCCCCATCGAAACTAGAAAATGAGAAAGACAATGAAAAGAAGGACCAGTAAATTCCTCCTATAAAATTAGAGGTGTCTCATGATTCAAAAGGGTGATGAAAGTAAGGAAATTAGGTGGTTTATGTTCATTGTATAAAGAGATAAGAAACAATAGCTCAAAATCTTGTTGTAATAAATCTCAATTCATGTCTTCTTCATAAATTTAAAAACAAAGGTGAAGGAATTGATCAAAAAAATCCTCAACTGATTCATTAGGCTTCATTCTTAAGAGATTGATTCTTTTACAAACACCTCCTTAATTATACGCATCAAAGGCTTGATGAAGCTTCGTGAGGAAATGATGAAGGGAATGGATGGAAGAAAATGGAAAGGTATAACACCATCGATTTCAAAAACACCCCGGGAGTAAGATTTGTGTATGAGACATTTTAGATAAGAGGTTCAAACTAGATTCAATGTGCTCAAATTCTCATTTTGATCTCCTTCTAGTGCCATTGTTGATGGTGCTAGAAATCTGCCAATCAAGGGGTCTCCCCAATGTGAAGTCCCAATTAGACCTCACACTACTTGGAGTAGGAGCCCCATTCAGAATATCAGCTTGGTTGTCATGCATTATTACATATATGCCTTAGCTCTAATTGTCATCAAGAGACAGGAGTGAAAATGAACCTTCGAAAAGGAAGGGGGTTTTACATGGTGAGTGTTTGATCATATGTGTGTCAAAGTTATTTCATTGTGAAGGGGAGGAAAAGTGAGCCTCTAAGAGAGATGTAGTAATATACTCTACTAGAGACACATATGGACAAGAAGGGTTTGTACAACATCAAGAAGAATAGTCCACAGAGATGTGACAGTGATTTAAATCAATAGGATGAAAAAGATCTTTCTAATATCCAATAGAATAGTCCATGAGGATGCGACAATCATAATATAAATTACAACACATTCTCAATAGGATAACTTCCAAAATAACTAAAATAATTCAACTACTTTAGCACAGAGGAAAGAAAACATGAATTACAAATAGCCACAGAATAGTCTTACACATATCTATAATCAATGCATGAAGAATGTGTTGGGCTTGAAGTTTTATGTTATTAAGTAAAAGCTTCAAGACACATGTATACAATGAACATCACTAGCTCCATTAGTGGAGTGTTGAAGCCACTCATTCCTCAAAAGAACTGATATGTCTCTCTAATGTGTTGCATGAAGAGCCAAGGTGAAGATTCCCTTTCTCATACAATGAGGGTGTATATATAACCATGAGGTGATGCTTCGGCTTCCTTGTGGCACTTTGGCTACCCTCATGACTATTTGACTTCCTATGATCTTCCAACTTACATGACTCTTTATATTGCATACATGTCCCTTGGACTTCCACTTTAAAATACATTTTGTATATATATGATCCATAATGATGATGTGACCTACAAAAAGACATGCTATGACATGACATGACACTGCTGATGTGGACTATTTGATGATGTGGTAGTGTCATTCCACTCTTACTGTTGTGTCATTGATATATGCTTGTGAATGCTTTTTTCTTCCACCTCCTCATGGCTTGGAGATAAGGAGCATCCAATAATATCAAGTCTTGGGTTATGGTCTCAGATTACTGTCCCTTTTATTTTTCTCAATTGATCAGCTTGCATGTCTAGCTAGAAAGATGTATTTTAGTACAATTCCCTTCTACATCTCCTTCTTCATCATCCTATCATGGTGTGAGAGAGTACCCACATCCAAAATTCACTCATGGTGAGATGACATCAGTCTAAAAATACCCTAGTATAAGAGAGTAAATTTAAATCCATTAACCTAGTCATGACTAGGTAACATCTCAGGAGAGAGGGCTCAGTGACGTTGAAATTTTTTAGTTTAAGTAGAAAGGGTGAGGCTTGATCACTGAGACTATGTAGTGCACAATTTAGGCCACACCGAGGGAAAAAAATGCGCAGTCCTCAGTGACATTGAGGCAAGATGAAGAGATGGACACTGGGAGTACATAATGCACAATTTCAGAAGGCAAGGGAGGTCTACCTACTACACAACTGTGTAGTTCATAGGCTCAGGAAAAGAGATTGAGGCTTGTGCTTGGGAAGTGTAGAGTTAGGACAAAGTCGGGAGGAGTGATTGTGCAATCCTTGAGGTCAAAGTTGGCCTTAAGCCTAGGAATTGCACAGTGAAATAGTCCCGAGAGGGTGGAACTGTGCACTTCACAGTGTCAAGGGGGAAGGTTACACCTTGAGGTCTCAAACTATGTAGTGCATAGTCCAGGGAGGCCTGGGGGAGCCAAGTTCCTTGGTTGGGAATCCTCTTCAAAAGTCGTTGAGTGTGATACCAGTGAGACTGATATGTATAGGAATAAGACTTCTACTATGATATCGCACTTATAATACTTGAAGGCTGATCTAGGTGGCTCCATACATGCTCAAAATTCAATAGTGGCTATGAAAAAACTCAAAAAAAATCAAAGTCCTTAGATTGAAGTGAAAGCAGGACTAGATCACAGTGCTCATCTCCTTAATTCCAATGGTGCCAATGACACATAAATCTGAGTTCCTATGCTCACATTATAGATGGTCAAAATTTGGGTCAAACATGGACATGTGGTAGGCTTAAGGAGGTAACGAATTGGGAGAGACCCAACACATGGAATCCAACCACTATAATGGGCAAATGTTTCGAACTATTAATTTTTCCAATGAACCTTATTTTCTAAAAATTTGAAAATGAATGATTTGTTTTAAAAAAATATAAATATTAAAAAAAATAGGGGGAAGGGCTGAGCCCACTGGACTCACCCACCACATTAGTCAGCATTGTATTATATATATTAAAAAGCCCAAACTGGGCATATATTTATCCGATGCTTAAGCAACCAAACCCCAATTGTTATGACATGGAATATATAGTTATGAAGCAACATGGTCAACAAAAGGATTTTAATGGTGTCTCTGCACGACACTTGTCAAGATGTCAGATGAGGCTGATGGGGTTTGAACCCACTTGACCCATGTGGGTTGACCCCTAATGAGTGTCTCCACACTTACATGTAATGACTTATATGTTATAACTGCAAGTGTTAACATTTGAGTCATATGTCTCCAACAACTCATCGCATAAACCACCATTTGTAATGAAATGACACCAACCTAAAAAATTAACACGACAGTTTAAAAATATATAGCATGCATTCCATTTAGGGTGTTGGAGGGTTTGGAACCCTCGAACACCCTATGTTAATCTAAGCGCTTTTACCAGTGGTCCAATGGCCCTATGTTGGTATATATGCTCGAAAAACTTATTAAAAAATCCATTCAAACCATTCGACTAGGGAGGTTGATTGGAGCGGAAGAACCATGCACAGGTTGACAAGTGGAACCATGAGTGAGAAGGATCAATTGATACAAAAAATATTCCCTTAGAGGGTCAAAGATGCCAGTGTCAGAGTGTGAAAAGCTTATAGTAATTTTTTCATGTTTTCTAGCTAGGAGTCCAACTGCGCAGTCAGAATATCCATCTGAGCAATAGAAATTTAGGTGTGCAGCAACAAGAAATATTTCTAGAATCTTGTGGAATCTAAAATATTCCCTTGGAGGCTTGTTGTTGATAGAGGCATAATGGTGCCAAATTTATAGGCATTTTTCACATAATTTCCCAGGGAGTACAGTGGTCAAGAGTCTTTGGGGAATCTTTATGATACCCGAGGGTCAAGAATTTGTTGGTGTGATAAAAAGGAAAAGTTTATTGTGGTTTGACATGATTTCATGCCACGAATTTAGGGGTGGTGATTTTTTCAACAATTGAGTTTCCTTTCTTGGCCATGCCCCAAAGTGGAGGTATATGATGTAGTTTTGTCATGTTTTCTTTTGATTTGCATAGATGACATTTTTTTTTAGATTCTTAATTACCATTATGTTGAGGTATATTTGGATGCCACATCATGTGAGATTTTATTAGCTTATCATGTGGAAGGGATGCCCATTTGAGTGAGAGTTCCTATAAGACGTCTCTTTGAGAGACATGCCACTCTTGATGAGGGAATTTTCACATATGACTGAGATTTCCTAAGAATGTATCATGGAGAGACATGTCACTCTGGTTGAGGGTATTTATCCCGGTAGTGAAAAAGAACATGGCATGTACATCATCATCATTTGCAGCATTAATGAAACAACCTCCCCAATTTTGACACTAGGGTTGGGAAACATGACCCACACTAGGTAAACTCAGTTATAAATGCATGTGTTTTCATTGATTTGATGGTTGTTGTTATGCTTCATCTTCCTTACAGTATGAACATGTGGATTTTCATGTTCTTTTGAATGCAATTCTACTAACATCACATAAGTAAAATATATTGTATAATTCTGGTAGCTAAAGAGATCTAGATAAAGTTTGGTATCTAAGTGGTCTATTTGCTAATGTGAATTGCCAGTGTATATTTAATGTATGCAAGATATGAGGAGAAGATGGCAAGGGGGGAATGGGAGAAAGAAAGATTAGAGGGTGATTCTCCATCTACCCCCTCAAGTGTACATTCATATTCTTCAATGTCTTCTCATCATTCATATGAGATTGGTAATATCCTTCATGATGAGAATGATGAATTGAGGAGACCCGTACGAGAAGAAAAAGAGGATAAGCATATATTTAAGATTCAACTACGAAATGTGGAAGAGGCCTTGAAAAAATTTAAGTGCAACGAAGGCTTAGCTAATCCATCATCACCTATTTCGGAATCGACATTTGAGTTAAATAATGTTGATGATTCTTCATTTTCATTTTTACATGACACTATTTCTATTGGAAACATAGAGGTGCCCATTTCAGGAACTGGCATGAGACTCCTTACCAAGATGGGGTATAAAGGAGGAGGACTTGGTATTAATTGTTTAGAAAGGACTCGACTGTTTGAGGTAGTATAAAGTCCTTAAATCGCAGGTTTGGGATACATTGAAGGAGAGTGATCAAAGGTGTTAGGAGTTTCCGAGACATTGTTGAAACCATCGAGGAAAGAGGATGAAGGGAAAAAATCACCATCCTCCCATGACAAGGAACATCATAAAGGGAGAGCTAAGGCGAGATAGCATTGTCAGAATCGCACCAGACACAGTCAAGAGAGGTATAAAAAGACAATATTATAGAGTTCATTTTAATTACAAACATATTGTTAATGATGAATAGAGATAATGGCATAAAAAAATATGTAGTCTTTCTGGTTTACATAAACAAGTGGTTGATGAGTGCTGAAAGAGAATGGCGTCAAGAAAGACGATGAGACATGAAATGCCTTCTCCACATCAGGAAAACAAGGTTAAGCAAGTATGGAGGAAGATCAACATTTGTAGTCATTTCAACAGAGGTGGACATCAATGATCAACATGTTGGAGGCTCTACCCAGAGTAGCATCTCAAGTACTAAGTGCCCATGCAGGAACCAGTTGGAAAGGTTGCTTGACAAGAAAATCCGCCACAGGTACATGATGACCCATTCTCTTTCATGAGTGAGAGATGGTTTTGTTAGATATGGTTGCTTGTCATGGACACATTTTGTGCATCATTTTTTCATGTGTTTTTATCGCTTCTTAAAGCAACAATGATGTTTTGGTCTTTTATTGATAGTTGGGGGTTGATTTCTATTATGATGTAAACTTGACAAAAGGATTATGTCTTATACACTCTTGGCAAGTATGGAGATGCTTGCATCATGGTTGGTCATGTAATTAAGTATGTAATTTGAAAATATGTACTAGAGATTTTCACGGCATGCAGGTGTCAGTTCATTACTTATGGCTCTGAACGACAAGGGTGAAGGAGAAGGAAGTGTGCCTTGTGAGTACACTTGTGGTGCAGACAATGTAACATAACAATTGCAAATTATGGTCAGGCTTTTGGAGGACCAAATCTTGTTAGTGGGAAAGAATGATCTAGGTGGCTCCAGACATGCTCAAAATCCAACAATGACTATGGAAAATCTCAAAAAATACAAGTCCTCGTATTGAATTGAAACCATGACCAAATCATAGTGCTCATCTCCCTCATTCCAATGGTGCAAAGGACACTCAAATCCAAGTTCATATGGTCAAGTTATAGCTGGTCAAAGTTTAGTTCAAACTTAGCCAAGTGGAAGGCTTAAGGAGGCAACAAATTCGCAAAGACCCAATGTACAGAATCCAACCACTAGAACAGGTGAATTTGTTGAATTATTAATTTTTCCAATGACCGTTATTTTTAGCAAAGTTAAAAATGACTGATTTATTTTAAAAAATAAAATATATTAAAAAAATAGGGGTGGGTGTGGCCCACTAGACCGCCCATTCCACTAGTTCACATTGTATTCTATATATATATATATCTATATATATATAATATATATATATATATATATATAATATATATATATATATATATATATATATATTAAAAAACTGAAATTCGCAATATATTTATTGGATGGTTAAGTGGCCTAACGACAATGGTTATCACATGGTATATATTGTTATGAAATGACATGGTAGATGGAAGGATTGTAATGATGTTTATGCCAACACTTTTCAAGACGTGATGAGGCATGTGGCATTTGAACCCACCCGACCCACGTGGGCTGACTCCGCACTTATACGTAACAACATATGTTTTATAACTGCAAGCACTGATTTCCAAGTCATATGCCACCGACAACTCATCACATAAACTAGTAGTTGTAATGAAATGGCCCCAACCTTAAAAATTAATGAAATAGTTTAAAAACATACAACCCCAAACCACATTGCGCCAATCTGAGCGCTTTCACCAATGGGCCGACGACCCTATGTTGGGATATCCACCCAAAAATTTCATAAAAAAATACATTCAATCCATTCGATCAAGGAGGTGGATTGGAGGAGAAACGAAACCATGCCTAGAAGGAGAAGTGGAACCATAGGTGAGGAGAATTAATTGATGCCAAAAAGATTCCCTTATAGGGCTAGAGATGACAGAGTAAGTGTGTGACAAGCTTGTAGTCATTTTTTCACATTTTCTCGCATGAATTTCAACTGTGTGGTCAGAATCTTCATTTGAGAAGTAGAAATTAAGATGTCCATCATCAAGGAATCTTTAGAAAATTTTGTGAAATCTAAAAGATTCCCTTAGAGGCTGATTTTTGACTAAGGAAAAAGGAGATGAACTATATAGTCATTTTTCATAGAAATTCATAAGAAATGTAATGGTGTGCTTAGAATCTCCATCTGAGTAGAAGATTTTTCAGACATGTTCAAGAAGGAATCTTTGAGGGAATCTTTAAGACATCTCAGGTCTAGAATTTCATAATTTCAGAAAGAAGAAAATTTATAGTCGTTTAACATGGTTTCATTCGAGCAATTCAGCGGTGGTGCCCGTTTCAGCATCTCAACTTTGCATCTTTTGGCCATCCCCAAAAGTGGAGGTATATGATGTAATTATGTCATGTTTTCTTTTGATTTGGTGAGAATATGTTTTTGTTGTTGAGATCTCTGATTATGATTATGTTGAGGGATACTTGTATGCCACATCATGTGAGGTTTTATTAGCTTTTCATACTGAAGGGATGATCATTTGAGCGAGATTTCCTATAAGACGTCTCATGGAGATACATGCCACTCTTAGTGAGGGAATTTTCCCATATGAGTGATAGTTTCCGAGAATGTCTCACGGAGAGACAAGCCACTCAGATTGAGGGTATTTATCCTTTGAGTGACAAAGAACATGCCATGTACATCATCATCATCATTTGAAACATTAATGAAGCGGCCTCGCCACTCTCGACACTAGGGCTTGGAGACGTAACCCACACTAGGTGAACTCTATTATAAATGTTTGTGTGTTCATTCATTTAATGGTTGTTGTTATGTTTCATCTTCCTTACACTATGCACATGTGGCTTTTCATGCTCTTTTGAATGCCATTTTTCTAACATCACAAAAGTAAAAGATCTTGGATAATTCTACTAGCTAAAGAGATCTGGATCATCAACACAATGACATAGATCACTAATTAAACATGAACAACACATTCCCCTCATGTGACCAATTTATGACTATGAAATGTTTGACAATTAAGATACACTTTGGGACGAACTTGATGACACTTGTGTGACAGTGATAAAAAATTTGTGTATGAGTGTGACCAGTGTTTACTTGGTTAGGAAAAATCATATAAAAAAGGGTAGACCCTTGAAACAATCAGAATGGGCTTTTATAAGTTGTGTTATAGCTAATATGTGAAAATATGACAATTTTCCTATGTTACAAACTGGACCAAAACACTTAAAGAAAATACATGAAATGCGTTTCAATGTTTGCGAAAATACATGACATTGAAGACATAATGATGTGGCAATGATAAGTTGTATTTCTTACTTTAACTTCATGACATATGTGCTTTGTAAATTAGATTGAGTCTTCATGTGGTCCTGATCATATTCTAGTGTTCCTTTGCCTTCTTGTGTGATGATAATCCTTTGTCCTCACCTCCTTAGGTGTCATCTAACATTTCTTCATTCTCCATATCCTTCCTTATCATCTTTCCATAGCATGGTAGATTTTTTGTGTGTGAAATCAACTCATGACAAGGTGACATCAGTATGATAAACCCCTATCTAATATGTTGCATGATGATCTGCTGATTGAGCTAGAACCAATGGTGGGCCAAGGGAAAGGTCAAGTGATTGCAAAATCTTGTAGTTTAGTGATCTGGGCTGAGGGGTTAGGCATTGGTTCAATGAATTGCACAAATCTGAAGGATAGAGGGGACAAGGTTATTTCATAGCTCTAGGATTTAGGGCTTGGCCCTAGGAACTGAGGTTTCAAAATTCATAGCGCCAAGAGACAAGTTTTTTCAAAAGGGATGAGGTTGTGAAATGCGTACTTCAAGAGGGTTGGATGAGATTAGGTTGTTGGGAACTTTCCAAAATTTGGCTAAGTGTGAGATGAGTAAAAATGATGTTAACAGTAATAGAATTTGACTATGCTCACACATTAGACTCTTGGAAATGTATACCATCCAAAACATATGAATGCATACTTCCCTTAGTTCGACAACCTTTGCGGAAACTTATGACAACCTTTGTGGAAACTTACAACAAGTGTGGCACTAAAGATAAAATTTGCGATGATAATTATGAAACTTGTGTGATGACGTGGGAATGAGTGATAAACATGCCTACATGATAAGAAAAAATAATTAGTAGAAATGTTTCCCCTTGAAAATAAACCAAAACTCCACTTTGCATGATAAGTGGAAATTCCCATGCGAGAAGACGACATTTAATATATATGAACGGAACATGCGATATATGAACAATAGTGAAAAAAACATGCCAGAGCAAAGACAAGATGAAAATTGACACTAGTTATAGTGCAAGCAATTGAAAGCGTCAAGGGAAAACATGAAAGTGACAATCATGAAAATGAAGGTGAGCGGGAGTGACAATTTGAAAAAATCACTTAAATATAACTATAAACACAACTATAATGTGAGATATTCTCGTTGTAAGTGTGCACTGACTGTCGACATGGATTGGACATCGAATGGGTACAATATTAATATGAAAGTGTTATCCCTATCCAAGATTGTGTAAACGAATGTGATCGCGCACTTGTTACACATTGACCATGTGTGAGCAGCTGCCTTCAACACTTTGAGTCCAAGAATGGAGCTCAAAAGTGTGAGATGACCAAGAAGTGACTATGGAACGAATGGTCAGAAGATCCATGAAAGGCTTCAAAATTTGAGTTTATACAAAATTTTGGAGGGTGTTTATTAGAGTGAAAACAAAGTCATACAAGAAATTATTTACTCTTATTCCTTACTCCATCTCATTACTCTCGCATAAAATTCTAGTTGAATAGGGATATCCTCTCTGGTTGAGAGGAAGTGATGATGTACATCACATGTGTATTCCCTTCTTCATGTACCTTGCACTTGACCATGAATAACAACTATAAGTCTAAGTGAAATTCACAACCTGCACACACTACTCTTGTCTCACACACACTCTCTTTACATCCTCAACCATCACTTCTAAAGATAACAAACCAATGAAATTCAAAAAGATACGTACATATACATCTTGGAATCTCGACACATCATCCTCGAACAAATATTGTACAACAATACTAGGGTAATACCGAAATCAATTGTAAGCACCATGCAAGCTAAAATACCAGATTGAAATTCCATGGTAATTCTAATACCAAGGGCACCTACACCATGGTAATACCAATACCAAGGGCACCTATTGTAGGAATTTACAGGGTAAGTTCCTCAGACAGAACACCAGAAGGACACCGCTCACAAACAGATCACAGATCAATACACCAGTATTTTGACGTGGTTAAAACCCTCAGAGAGGGAAACAGTCCACGGCCTGCGCCAACGTGGCTACTACAGGCAATTTATTAATAAAAGAATGAAAATTTACATAAGCTTCTCTCATGCACGGTTAACCTACAAATGACCCTCCATGAGCTTTAAATAGAATTCATGGACCAATCGGGTGTCAAGACACGGATCAAGTGTCGGTAATACCGAGGAGAGAATGAACCGTCGGATCACTACATATCGTGACCGTCGGATTGTAAGTTACAAAATGTACAACGGTAAAGAAACACACTTTACCTAACTCTATACCTAACTCTATACTAGACCAAGTTGAACTTAACTATTTCCTATGTGTCGGAATATCCTAACATCCCCCCTTAAGAACAACTTGGGATAGGATTGAAGGATTTACAAATATGACACAATAGGAGAAGGAAGGAGGCACTAGAGCCTATCCCCCCTTAGTGACAACTTCCTGAACTCCAAGCAAATATCGAAGTTTAGTGAACTTCGCCTCTGTGAGAGCCTTTGTGAAGATGTCTGCAACCTGATCATCTGTTGAACAATATTGCACTTCAAGAACATGGTCATGAATGAGCTTTCTGATGAAGTGCATGTGAAGTTCAATGTGTTTGCTGCGCTGATGCTGAACTGGATCTTTGCAAAGCTGAATGGCACTTTGATTATCACACCAAAGTGTAGTCGGATGCTGCTGCTCAAAGCCAAATTCTGATAGGATCTGACGGAGCCACAAGGCTTCCTTACTAGCTTCCACGGCACCACGATACTCTGCTTCTGCTGACGAAAGAGAAATGGCAGCCTGTTTCTTACAAGCCCATGTAATAGGTCCTGAACCAAGAGTGAAGACATAACCGGCAGTAGACTTCCGATCATCAGGGTCACCAGCCCAATCAGAATCAGTGAAACCAACTAATAGAGGAGCTGCTTTGGCACTGTAATGAATCCCAAACTGTATTGTACCTCGAACATAACGAAGTATTCTTTTAGCTGCTTTCCAATGACTTTCACGGGGGTTTGCAAAAAACGAGCAACAAGGCCAACAGCAAAGGAAAGGTCAGGACGAGTATGGGTTAAATACAAGAGTTTTCCTACAAGTTGACGGTATAAGGTAGCATCAACTTCAGGAGAAGTACAAGAGACTGAAAGTTTGACTCCACACTGAAAGGGAGAAGGAGCTGGCTTACAATCTTCCATGTGAAAATGACGAAGAATATCACAAGCATACTTGGACTGGGAAAGGGAAATACCCTCCTTGGATTGCAAGACTTGAAGACCGAGAACATAGTGTAAGTGTCCTAAGTCTGTCATTTCAAATTGCTTTTTAAGGCTGGACTTCACATGGTTTATAAGGATGGGATCACTACCAGTAAGAATAAGATCATCAACATAAAGAACAAGGATGATAAGAGAGTTTCCCACTGTCTTGGTGTAGACAGTATTGTCAGAATGACACCTAGAAAAGCCAGATTCTAAAAGAAAGTTATCCATTTTGGCATACCAAGCCCGAGGAGCTTGCTTGAGACCATAAAGAGATTTCTTAAGTCGACATACAAGGCTGGAGTCTGTTTGGATGAAGCCAATGGGTTGTTCCATATAGATTTCTTCATGCAAGTCCCCATGCAAGAAGGCAGATTTAACATCCATCTGATGGACTTCCCATTTAAAGAGGCAGCAAGGGAAAGAACAAGGCGGATAGAGTTCATTTTGGCAACAGGGGAGAAGGTTTCAGTGTAGTCAATGCCTTCAACCTGTGAAAAGCCCTTAGCAACAAGACGAGCTTTATGTTTATCAACTTTCCCATCTGGTCCATACTTGGTTCTGTAAACCCATT
>APFE031184053.1:28881-74532 GCA_000404065.3 Pinus taeda
ACAGGGTAAGTTCCTCAGACAGAACACCCGAAGGACACCGCTCACAAACAGATCACAGATCAATACACCAGTATTTTGACGTGGTTAAAACCCTCAGAGAGGGAAACAGTCCACGGCCTGCACCAACGTGACTACTACAGGCAATTTATTAATAAAAGAATGAAAATTTACATAAGCTTCTCTCATGCACGGTTAAACTACAAATGACCCTCCATGCGCTTTAAATAGAATTCATGGACCAATCGGGTGTCAAGCACGGATCAAGTGTCGGTAATACCGAGGAGAGAATGAACCGTCGGATCACTACATATCGTGACCGTCGGATTGTAAGTTACAAAATGTACAACGGTAAAGAAACACACTTTACCTAACTCTATACCTAACTCTATACTAGACCAAGTTGAACTTAACTATTCCTATGTGTCGGAATATCCTAACACCTATACCATTGTAATATGGATACCAAGGGTACTTGTACAACTTTAAAAGAAAAAATCCAAAATACCACGTGAATACCATAGTAATACCGATAATAAGGACACCTGTACCATTCTAATAGCAATAGAAATGGTACCTAGTAATACCAATACAAGATGAGATGAGAAATATAAAGCCTTTACTACTAGAACCTAGAAGCAAAATAAGGGAAAGTTTATGAAGTCTAAGAACAAATAGATGTCATGTGCAAGATAGATGACTTGGATGTTGTCATAAGATTGAAGAAAGAGGATGGCTCCTTGATACCCTAGAAGGATGAAATATTGATAAGGAAAGATGGAGCCATGAAAATATAAAGAAAAAATATCTTCTACTCTTTTGGAAGCAAGCTATAAGGCTTGTTCTGTTGGCTTTCCAAACAAATGGAAGTAGGGAATATCCTCTAGTTTTTAAGAGGTAGAGAATGAGTCTCATTGAATAGGAGCAAGGGACTATTCTCTAATTAAAAGGAGAATAGGGATATCCTCTATGGTTGAGAGGGAGTGATGATGTACATCACATGTGCACTCTCTTCTTCATGTACCTTACCCTTCACCATGACTAACAACTATAAGTCTAAGTAAAATTCACAACCTACACACACTACTCTTCTCTCACACACACTCTCTTTAAATCCTCAACCATCACTACTCAAGATAACAAACCAATTAAACTCAACAAGATCCATCACTACTCAAGATAACAAACCAATTAAACTCAAAAAGATACATACATATATATCTAAGAATCTAGACACATCAACCTCGAACAAATATTGTGGGATAATACTAGGGTAATACCAAAACCAAGTCTAAACACGATGCAAGCTAAAATAGCACACGCAAATACCATGATAATGATAATACCAAGGGAACCTCTACCATGGTAATACCAATACCAAGGGTACTTGTAAAACTTTCAAAGAAAAAGTAAAAAATACCACATGTGAATACCATGGTAATACCAATAATAAGGGCACCTATACCATGCCAATACCAATAGAAAGGGTACCTAGTAATACCAATAGCATAGTAATACCAATATGGGATGACATGAAAAATATCATGCCTTTACTACTACAACCAAGATGCAGAAGAAGGGAAAGTTTATGAAGTCTACGAATAAATACATCTCCAAGGTTCAGTGCCTTAAATGACATTAATATGGATACCTTAAGAGGGACTATCAAAGACATCAAAAGAAAAAAGTAAAGGAAATAAATGAGGCTCACATAGCTAAATAAATGGCAATACATGAGAAGAAGAAAAAGAAAGATAATGTCAAATACAGTTACTGTTGAAGGATGTTTCCTCTCTCTTAGGTTCTTTGCAAGGTTGGCCTTTCATTTAGAATATCATTCATTGTTGTTGTATGGAATTGCAGATAAAAGAGTGTGAAAGTACCATATTTAGAATGTATTTGAGTGAGTTTCTTTATAGAAATTATCTAGTCTCTAATGTTGTAAAATTTCCCATATTATTATTCATCTAGGTATTCTCTAATATTTTGTTAGAGGTAGTCATTTTACTAAGGGGAATCATCATGATCCTATAAGAACCATCATGTGTGGAAGGTTCTTGAAGGAAGCATTATGATAAGTTTAGTATATATTCCATATAATATGGAAACAATACTTTTATGGGATGAAGAAATGCGATTGGTCAACTTAAAGTATCATTATAGGGCATATAGCTAGATGATTGAATGAAAGAACTAAATTACATATTTAATGTAACTTTTTGGTAGGATATAGGTGTACAAAATATTTGTAAAAGAAGTTGGTGATAAAATGTGTTGAGTAAATTTCTCATATGGTTGATCTTAAAACAATAATTTGACTTACTCTAGAATGAATTAACAATTAAGACTTTCTCTATATTATATAGAAGAATAATTAAAATCTAGTATAGTCTCCAAAAGAAAATTTCAAATTGGTAATAAAGTTTGATCCTTGGGCACACTATACAAGAAGGAAGATTCATGTGGAGATGGAATGTGAGGATTCTCATTAGAAGGTCATCATGATGAGGTAAGTCTAATCTTAATAATTATTATTGGTTACCTCATTAACATTTTTTTTTATACCTAGAAGGTTATTGTGTTAATAAATGGAAAACGTTGAGGGAAAGCTCAACATGTCATACATGGAAATTATGAAGTCAATATGTTTTCATATTGGGATTAAAAGCTAGCAATGTGAGAAGATAACCTGAAGTTCAATGTTTGATATCTCTTTCATGAGCAAGATATGATCAACTTGATGTTTGGAAAGGCTCAATATAATGCATTGATCATGACAAAATGAAAGTAGTGTGCAAGATAGATTACTTGGATGTTGTCATAAGATTGAAGAAAGAGGATGACTCCATGATACCCTAGAAGGAGGAAAGGTTGGTAAGGAAAGTGGGAGCCATGCCACTATAAAGAAAAAATATCTTATACTCTTTTGGAAGCAAGATATAAGGCTTGTTCCATTGACTTTCCAAACAAATGGAAGTATGGAATATCCTCTTGTTTTCAAGAGTTAGTGAAGGAGTCTACTTGAATAGAAGCAAGGAACTATTCTCTGATTAAAAGGAGAATAGGGATATCCTCTCTGGTTTATAGGGAGTGATGATGTACATCACATGTGTATTCTCTTCTTCATGTACATTGTACTTGACCATGACTAACAACTATAAGTCTAAGTGAAGGCTCTAAAGAAAGAATGGTGGAGGATTGGATAAGCATTTGTGGTTTCCTTGAGGATAGACAATCCAAGAAAGGAAAGGTACTAACACTCTTTGAGGATTTGATAGATATCCAAGACAAGAGAGGTCAAAGAGGACAACTATTATTTTAGTATTATGCGTTAAAAGTCCATGATAAAAATAGTCCTAAAATAACATATGTTTTGAACATGCATATGCGGTATGTGCCTTGTAAAGCTAGTGTGATATCAAATGTAAATCCTCCAAACAAAATTCTCTTTAATGAATATGAGATTTTCTAGTTAGGCCTCAAGGATAGTCTTAGTCATAATTTTGATTCTTATAGTTGGATTTTCAGTCTGACTTTTCTTATGATAACTATTTAGTTTGAAGATGATGTTGTACTAGTTTTAAAATTATTAATACCTCCCTAGTTGACTTTTTTTCGTTAGATGTGTCAATGTGAGTGAGGAGAATGGAGAGCAAAAAACAAGGGTTTCAAAAAGTTACAGAGGTTGATCCTAATGGAGGGTCGTAGAGGAGGGAGCGTCACTCCCTCCTATAAGGACACCGTAGCCAACAGAGGTAAGTCAGCTCTAGAAAAAAATGTTAGAGGATATATAGAGGAAGGGAATATGAATATTGAAAAAGAAACAGATGGGACTGAGGCCAAGGAAAATAGTAGCACAAAAGACAAGGAGGAAGAAGACAAAAGTCAAGGAGACAAGAAACAAAAGGGATCTTGCAAACCCAAAGCAGAGATCACTCCTAGAGTAGTTTTAAATGATGTTGCTCTGTAGGCACACAGGGAACACATGGGGAATTATCCTATCATCTGTAATTTCATGGGACTATGGCCCACTAAAAAGGCTTTATAGACATGGATCAAATATCACTGGAAACCCAAAGGAAGCATCGACCTACATCTTGGGTCAAAGGGATTCATTACCATGGTGTTCAAAGTCATCGAACATAAAGACATAATATTTGAAGGAGGACCCTACTTTTATGCAACAGCCAGCCTCTATACGCAGCCTTGGATGTTGAACTTTATCCTAGAGCGGGAAAATTTCACTTCGGTACTAGTCTGGGTAAGGCTCTATTCCCTACCTCTTGATTACTGGCAAATTGAATCACTAGCTACCATAGGCAATAAACTAGGTCATTTTGTCAAAGCTTCTAAAGCCACAAGAAGGGGGAAATATACTTCCTTTGCAAGAATATGTGTGGAAATGGATCTATCAGGAGCTCTCCTGGATGAAGATATCTTGGAAGTTTTTTATGAGGAATGGGTGCAAACAATAGATTATGAGCATATCCCATTCAGATGTGGTAGATGCCACAAACATGAACGCTTATTCAGAGACTGCCCTCTCAATAAAGCAGACAATAAGAGCAAGGCTAATATGGTGAAGGACACATAAATCTTTCAAAAAGTGGTAAACAAATAAAAAGGCGATAAAAAAGGGCCAAAGCAACAACATAATGAGGGGCAAACGAGCATTTAGAATAAGTTTTAAGTACTGGAAGAGAATGAAGAAATCACAAAAGAAGACCAATCTATGGAAGAAGGCCCTAGTGAAAAGGAGAAAGAAGAAGACAGGAACCAAACACAAGATATCAGCAATCAGAAAGACTATGATGAGTGAAGCAGACTTGGAGATGGATTAGGAAATGACCCAGAGTGAAATAGATCTAGAGCACCATGACGTATAGCAGATCCTTGAAAAGGAACACCTAGATCTGGAAGGATTCTTGATGCAGGGAACCACGGGAGGGATAGATTCATTTCCTCAAGAAGGATGCAACATAATAGAACAGTTGTTTTTATGCAACAATCAAGAGAGCGGGTTGGATAAAGGAAAAGCCATTGATGATGAGGAACAAAAAGGTGTGAAAACAATGAAATCAACTCCAGGTTCAGCTAATACAAATCTAGGAAATAAAAGGGGCAGAAAAAAGCAAAATGGGCTCTTGATGGAGTGTGGAAAGCTAATGATATATTCAGGTAAGATGAAATATCTAACTAGCTACTCATTTACAAATACTTAATTATGAATTTTACATCTTGGAATATCAGAGGTCTAGGTACTAAAAGAAAGCAAAGATCACTTAGTAATAGGATGAAACATGCAGCACCAGAAGTGATCTTCATCCAGGAAACTAAATGTTCCATTCAAAAAATAAATTAGATTCACAACAAATAGCTCAATAGATTTGAGTTTCTAGAAGTCAAAGTAGAGAATACAGTGGGAGGCATTCTCACGCTTTGGAACCCCCAAAAAATTAACATTATAGATGCAAAGGAAACTAGGGATTATCTTTCAGTGGTCATACAACCAGTGGGAGATAATGAAGTCTACCTAGTCACGAATGTGTATGGTCCCCAAAGGTTGGATGGTAAACTCAAGCTTCTAGATTCCCTATAGGATCTCAAGGAAAGACATGCAAGAATCCCTTGGATATTGGGGGCTGATTTCAATATGATTAAATCACTGTCAGAGAGAAAAGGGGGTACCAAAAATCTAAATAAAGACTCTTGTGCTTTCCAAACCTTCATAGGCAATATGAAGCTAGTGGATATTGTTATGAGTAATGGTACCTTTACTTGGAACAATAAAAGAGGAGGAGAGTCTTAAGTGGCCTCTAGATTACATAGCTTCATATTATCACGGGATATTATGCTCAAGGACAATGACATAGTTCGAAGGGTGCTCCCCTTTGGAGGCTCGAATCACTAGTCGGTGCAATTGGAAATTCAGGGCATTGGTACCCCCAAGAATTGACCTTTAAGATTTGAAAACATTTAGCTCTCCCACCCAGATTTCATCAACAAAATAGCCATGTGATGGGTAGAAGAGTTGAATATTTAGGGCACAAGAATGTTCCTACTTCAAAAAATACTAAAACATATCAAACTCAGGCTCAAGGAGTGGAACAAGAAGGAGTATGGTAATATTTTTGAAGCAAAAAAATGTGTTGGGGGGAAAATGCAAGAACTCAACCAAACCCTTATCATGGAGGGTTTTGATAAAGATCAAAGTGATTAGGCAACCAAATATCATCAATAATGGGAGAACTTATGTAAACAAGAGGAGATTTTTTGGAGACAAATTTGCAGAGTGCAATGGCTAAAAGGAGATTTAATACTAGATTTTTCCATAGATCCACTATGGCGAACAGAGCTCACAACAAGATTTATTATATCAAGGATGAGGGAGGTAATCTTCTCAACTCTCATGAAGAAATAGAAGCAATGTTGGTTTAGCACTTTTGCAATATTGCACAGGAAACCTGTTCAGATAGAGAACAATCGATTGGAGTTATATGAAAACATATTCCCAAGCTAGTTACCAGAGAGGGAAATTTCAACCTTAATAGACGAGTGTCAGAAGAGGAGGTTAGTGAGGTCCTAAAAGAAATGAAAATGGTAAGGCACTAGGTCTAGATTGATTCAATGTTAATTTCTCTAAAGATTGCTGGAATACAGTAAAACAGGACATTCTAAATGTAGTGGAAGACTCGAGGAGGGACAAAACCATTCTAGAGGCACTTAATACCACCTTTATCTCCCTGATCCCTAAACAGGAATTGGCTCAAACTCCTGATAGGTTTAGACCCATTGCCTTGTGTAATGTTGTCTATAAGATAATATCCAAATTTATGGCCAATAGACTCAAGCCTCTTCTTCCTACCCTAGTGTCAGTTGAACAATCTGGATATGTGGAAGGTAGGAAAATCCTTGACAAAATCACTCAAGCTCATGAGGTGGTACACTCACTAACAAACTATAGGAAAGCTGGAATGATCATGCAATTGGATGTAGCCAAAGCGTGTGATAAGCTAAATTGGACCTATACCATAAAAGTTCTCATTGCTTTTGGGTTTTATCACAACTGGATTACATGGGTAATGGACCTTGTTACTTCTCCTAGTTTTTCAATTCCTGTTAATGGATCTCCCTCGGAGAATTTCATTGTTTCTAGAGGCCTTAGGCAAGGAGATCCACTATCTCCCTTTCTCTTTATTCTCATGATGGAAGGGCTAGGTCGATCTATTAAGCATGCAAAAGTAGTTGGTAAAGTCAAAGGTCTGCAACTTTTTGAAAATGGTAAGGCCTTAAGAATTCAACAATTTGTTGATGATACCATGTTGCAGGGTATCCCAATGGTGAAAGAAGCTCTATATTATAAGAAAATCCTCAGAGACTTTGCCATGGCTTCAGGTATGGAAGTTAATCTTTCCAAATCTAAGATTTTTTTCTTTAATACTCACATTGCTATTCAGACAAATATTTACATAATTTTGGGCTTTCAAAGTGAGATCTTCCCTTCAAAATATTTGGGAGTCACTCTAATAGCCAAGACTTTACACAAGAACATTTGGGAGCCAATGATCAACAAATTGCAAGATAAAATTAGGAAATGGACTATTAGATCTTTAAATTTGGCCGGTAGGTTGGTGTTAACCAAGTCTATCCTACAATCAATCCCAGTCTTCATGCTATTAGCTCTCCCAGCTCCTAGAGGAGTCTTGCAGCAATTTAGAAACATGCAAAGAAACTTTCTTTGGGGCAAGGGGGAAGAAAGAAATAAATGGGCCTTTGTAGCATGGGAAAAAATCTGCAATCCTAAAAACTATGGGTGGCTTGGATTGGATGATCCTAAGATTCTATGCAAGGTTTTAGGAGGTAAATTATGGTGGCGATGGGTAAAAGACCCATAGGCTTAGTGGGCAAGGCTCTGGAAAGAAAAATATGCCAACACTTGGCAAAACAATGATCTAATAAGAATGTCCGGATATAGAAAGGGCTCTCAAATTTGGAGTAAGGCCTTGGATAACCGGGGCTTAGTCCAAGGAAACAACTTCTGGGAAATTAGAGAGGGAAACCTTGCCCTATTCTATGAGGATAGATGGCAACAAGAACCTATATCGTTAAAAGAAGACTTGAGGGATCTCAAGGAAGATACAGACACCAAAGGGTTATCTAAAGTAAAAGACTTTTGGGATCAATCCAATAGTATTGGAAAATGGAGAATCTAGAGGGACTTTGATTTTAGGGATGATAGCCCCCTGAAGGGTAAAGCAGAGACTCTAAAAAAATGTTAGAACAAAGGAAGATTTTGATGTCAAAGGGGCAAGATGAGCTAAGACGGGGCAATAATAATGAGGGTTCCTTTAATCTTAAGGAAGCAAAACTCATTCTCCTTGACCTTAACCCAAAAGCTCCAGACAAGATTTGGCAAGACCTATGAAGACATTAGGGCTGGATGAAAATTAAACTCTTCATGTGGCTGGTTCAGCATAAGAAAATCCTGACCTGGGATAATATTAGGAAGAGGGGTGTCATGGGGCCTTCCAGATGTCAGCTCTATGAAGCCCAAGAGGAAACTATGGAGCACCTACTCAACAATTACATTTTCACCGCTAGTTTATGGGATTCTTTTGCCACCATTTTCCAACAAAATAATAGGGACAAAGGGAGTATAACCAATACCCTAAACAATTGGAGAAGAAACTTTTGAGATAATGAAGTTCTTAGCTCAGCATGGGACATCATTCCAAGCTTCATTATTTGGAATGTATGGAAAGAAAGGAACAATAGAATCTTGAAGAATGAAAAGAGGCCATCCCAATGCCTTTTTGATCAAATCTTAAAACAACTCAAGGAAACGGTCGGCACTATTGTGGAAAATCTCCCTAAGAACCCACCTTCAGTTGTTGACTTTAGAATTATCAATGAGTTGGGTTTGCAGGGACTTATTCCTCATGGACTGGAGAGGAAAGTAATCTCACTAGATTCTGAGCAAGATTTCTAGCATCCTCCCCCCAAGGGATTTTGGAAATTCAACATTGATGGGGCTTCAAAAGGTAACCCGGGCACTGCCGGTTATGGAGGTGTGTTAAGGGATGAGAATGGAAGCGTCCTTTTCATCTTCTACTGTCATTTAGGAAGATACACCAATAACATGGAAAAATTGATGGCTATGGAGTAGTGTATAGATTTCCTGGAACAGGATAACTGATAAAATGTGATTGTTGAAGATGATTCTAAGTTAATCATCAAATCAGTTAAGACGATCAGCTGGGGAATAAGACTAGAAAGTGTCTCTAGGACCTGGAAGTCGATCCAGGGCTTGCAATGGATTCAGCATCACCTCTAGAGCCTTTGTACAATTAACTTTAAACATGTACGAAGATTGGCCAATAAATTGGCAGTTCTTCTGACCAATCAAGGTGTGATCAGTACAATGAAAAAGGTTGTGTTAAGTTGGCAAGAGCTACCTCAGAGTAGGTTAAAAGTGAACTATCATGAATAGGAAGATGAAGATAGGGTCGTGTTTCGAAGTAGGACCATGGAGTCAGAGTCCAGTTGATTCAGTTGCTTTATGTTTCTCATATTTTCCACCTTCAGGTATTCAGTGGGTTGTAGGTCATTTTCGACCATCAAAGCCCGGCTAAGCAGTGTTTTAGTGAATCTAGGTGATAGCCAGTCAAGTGGCTCTAGTTCTTTGAAGAAAGGTAGGTTGGTAGGAGTTTTGTCTCTCCTTGATTCTGGTAGGGAAGACGCTTCGAAAGGTTGGTGCTCGAGCATGCTCAATGGCCTCAATAGCATGGATTTCCCATTCGTGATTGTTTTACCAGGTCGGGGGCGGTTTTTAGGCAATCGTAGGCCTAACAAGCAGGAAATGGTATTTATGATTTTGAAGCAATTCCATATAGTGGGCTACACGTGGCGGAGGGGTTGCTTAGAATACCGCCCTCATCACATGCTAATGTTCGGTGATATTGGCCAATGCGATATGATCCTCAGTCGTCGGATCAAACGAAGAAAATTGACGACTGGGATTGATCGAGCAGGTTGGTGGTCAAGAGGGCGGGAAGTGTTAATGTTCTCTTTTCTTAGCGGGATGAAAATGGTTCAGGGTGGGATACTTAATGTTATGGTGGGTCATATGAGTATGATATCTGGTTATACTGTTTCTTAGGTTCCTATGCCAACTTCCACTTTACTTAGGCTTTTATGAATTTAGAGGTTGGGTTTATAGGGTTAGAAGCTTCTGCCTTGGGCCTATGCTCTAATTGGTTTTTGGGTCTCTTGCTTAGTCCATAACTCCTTGAGGATTGTTGTAAATTTTGTATTTTATTAATGAAATAGAAGGTCTCACTCTTCCATTAGCAAAAAAAAAAGATGGAGTGTTGGAAACGTAACTAGTTTCGGTCTTCATGTTGTTGGCATACTCAATTTAATATGTATATATTATGTAAAAAACAAAATAATAAAGAAAGTTATTATTTTAGAGCATAGGTTTCATGCCCATTACTAATGGTCTTCTAAGTAAATGCATCTTCTTCATGCTTCTAATGTTTGTTAGGTAATAAGATTTAATGTCGTGAGTCAAGAGTGTCAACATTATGTTTATAAGACCCTTCCAGGAAAACTTTATCTTGTAAAAAAATTATATGAGTCTAAAGGGCCTTGGAAATCTCCAAAAGTACATGTTGACCCTGCAAACTTTATGTCGGCCTTAAAAAGGAAATATGACCCCTTGGAAAGGCTATATAAGGGAGTAGATTGTAACAACTCTTCATTTATTTTCCATGTAAATCAAATAATGCCAAAGTCATTGGACATATTTCAAGCTAAATGGTGGGAAATCATCAAAGTGACATCAGTTATGGTTTATTAATGGCTATGGAAATTCACAAAGGAAAAGGAAGAGAGGAAATATATGGAATTTAATTAAGGAAATAACATAAACCAGGAGAAAAGGAATGTGAACAGACACAAATATGCATGTAAGGGAAATAAGAGAGAAAATGAAGGAAAATAAAATAAAAATACACATACATTGAACAAAATGCATAGGAGAAATAATTCACAATTTTTGTCACCTTTAGCTTTGATCACTTTTAGAAAGGGAGCTCCAAGAGGAGAGACAAGGAAAAAACAAAGGGAAGCATGGGATAATTCTTGCATTCACTTGGACTTGTAGAGAAGCAAGCGAAGGACAAGAAAAGGAATTGGTAAGCAGTGGGAGAGAAGGTTGGATTAGTATCTACAACAAGGTACATTGTGGGTACCAGGTTGCATGCATGATTTCCTTGTTGAGATTTGGCTACATGGTACATGCACGTGGTTATTTGGTCATTTTTCTGCCATTGACATAGGATTTTTTCTGGATTCAAATTGGTTTTATCATTGATTTTCCATTTCCTATATAGCCATGATGTAGTTGGTTCTGTATAAGGATTTTTTATTTTTCTCAGGTTCCCTAGTGGCTGTGGGTTGGGATTGAATCTTTGGAGCATTGGAACATCTTGGGTTTCCTAGAGAATATCAAGCAAGATGGTAGCTATTAGGAGCCTTGCAACAACTTGGATCCTTACAGGTTGTGGTTTGAGATAGTAGTCCCTAGAGGCCTCGACAACTTGGGATGAGACCAATATGGTTTGGTATTATTGATTTATGGACAAGTTATGTGAAATCACTACGATTGAGGGTTGAGGTAGTGTGACCTCTCGAAGCCTTGGTTGGTTCTATTTGTCTTAACCCATATGATCCAACATTCATGCTTGCAATATTTTACAAGGGTCATTAGATGAAAGAGAGTTTTTTTCCACCCAATATATTGTTAGGTGGTATGTGGAAGTCCCTGACTGGGCTAGAATTTTAATATGATAACATGAGGTTTTTTGCTATTGATATCTATGTGCACATTTACTAGTTATTATGTTCATATTATGGCTAATTTTTCATGGAAACTATTATGGCTATACGTTGGTTATATGCGTCATTATATGATGTGCTCTTGCTATGTATCTTCTTTGTGATTTGTTAAGCTATTGAATGGTTATTATATGCATGGCATAACAAGTGTTGTTGCAGATAACATCTAGCTCACGAGGGAATTATGATTTTTTGATGATTCTAAAATGAAGTTAAGAAGCACATGATCATATATGATTTCATGACCTGTAGATTCTCTATTTATATTATGTTTGATGAAATGTTTTTCATGTATTAGTCATATCTTGGACCAGATATAGATTTAGTATTCATTGTTTAGAATTGTCGTAATCTTAGGCTAGATTCTATAAAGTTCTGTGTAGTGGCTTGGAGGCTAGCCTAAACCATTCACACTGATCTCATAGTTGAAACTCTAAACAAGACAATTTTGATTATAACCATATGCAGGAAGGCTCGTGAGTGTGGTTGTATCCTTCCAACCACATGCACAATGTCTCATGCATATGGTTGGGTGGTAAAGTTTGATAAAAAGGAGTTAACTCAAGGATTGGTCACTAGTAGTGGTTTTTAGACACCTAGGTGATCTGGGGTCCCTAAGGGATGGAAGTATGTTTTGGGTTAGTAGGACCCACTTCCATCAATGGAACATGGAGGTTGGGTCATTTCATAGTAACACTCAGTTCATACTTACGCTCGAGAGTTTGTAAAAGTAGGTAAATGTTGATGAGGTTGTTATAGGCTTGTATTAGATCAAAGTTATGTTTCCTTTGGCAAGTATTTGATACCATAGGGAGGTACCATAGAAGTGCTCCATTTGCTTTGGGTGGTATACGATATAGTAGGGTCGTATCTGAGCGAGGTTGTAGTATTATACCTTGACGTAAATGCATGTATATTAGTTGTCTATGTGTTCATGATGCATGCATGTCGATTATTTCTTGTTATCATCATGATATCCATGTATGAGTCGGTATTATTGTGATATTATATAGCGCTAATTTGGATTGATTTGCGTTGATGTGATAGCCTCCACTTAGATACATTAAGGTATGATTTTGATTTTCTTCTATTTGGTTTATGTAACATAGTAAGTTTGTAGAAAATAGAAGGCTGAAGATGATTTGGAGAATGGTGGGGTGAAGTTAACATGAATCCCCTTACAGTCCTCACGTGAATTCAATGGAATGGGAAAGTTTAGTTGAGTAGAAAGGATAAAAGTTTTCTCTTAATCTAGCAGATACACTAAGGAGTCTAAGGGAAAAGTTTATAAGTTGCAAGGAAGATAATAATAGGTTGATTGAGGAACAAGAAATACTTGTAAGGGCTTAAGAAATTTTAATCAAGGTCAATGTAGTGATTCTTCCAAAACTTTCAGATTTACTGAAGGAGGGATAGTTGGGGAAAATCATGAATATAGGTAAGAGGAGAAGACTAATGGGGCATACGATAACATGTATCAAACATGGTACATGATGGATAGAGATGATAAAATTAGAGGTGGAAGATACTTGGACACCCTTGAGAGGAGTGATAGTACTTATGGATTTTCTTCTAGCTACTATTTTGAGGGACATCATCATCATCACTCCCATCATCCTTATAGGAGGAGTAAAATGTAGCATTTTCCAGAAGAATGGAAGAAATCCAAGTCTCTTACATTTGTTCGAGAGATGAAGAAATCAAAAGTTTCAGAATCATGGTTGATTGGGATGAATAAGTTCCTAATATTGCGTGATTACTTAGAGAACATGAAAGCCAATATAAGTAGCTTTAGTCTCAAAGGATAGGAAAACATCCAGTGGGAAGATGTGAACAATGTTAGAGGCATTAGAGATGATGAGTTTCTTTGGGATGAGTTGGAGAGACTCTTCAAGAAGAAGTACCTACCTCAAAGATAGTATGATGATAGGGCCAAGGAAGTCTATGAGTTAAAGGTGGGTTCCATGACAGATGATGAGTACACTAGCACATTCATGGATTTGTTGAGGTATGTGCCTTATCTTAAGGGTGATAAAGAAAAGATTCAAAGGTTCATTAGTGGGTTTCTAGTAGCATTCAAATACTAGATTGAGTTCAATGAGCCTTGGTCATTGGAGGAAGCCATAAAAAAGATGAAGCATTGTTATGAGTAGTCAAAGTGCAAGCCTAAGTTTATGTGGGATTCGAAAGGGAATGGGGAGAGTAAACAAAAATGACATAAGAAGTGTTTAATACCTAGAAATGAAGGTGCAAGGAAAATGTGGCACCTTACATGAACTTCAATGGAGTTGAGATAAAATGTTGGTGTGAGTGTGAGGTGAAAAATAAGGGAGATGGTAGAAATTCATTGAGGTGTCGGACTTGTGGGGGAGAAAATCGTAAGAGATATTTACCATCACATCATGGTGTGAGACCTCAAATTTATAGTGCTTAGGGACAAAAGAACTTAGATATGTAGTTTAGAGTATTCCTAAGATTTATGGAATAATGGATAATAGGTAGGAAGATCATCAAGAATCCATTATCAGGATGGAAGGTAAGATTTTTGATGAATATGTTTCTATTTTAAATTATCCTAAATGAAATTATAGTTAGATAAGTCCTCATCGAGTGGATAATTGTTGCCTGAATAAGGAAGTGCATGCATAATCTTAGTTGGTATAGTTGGCTATAAGGACAAAGAGAAGGGATCATGATTAAGTGACATATTGTGCATTTGAGCTTAATGGTATGTCTACATCAACACATCTAAATAAGATTGCTTTGCATTGATATAGTATTCTTGTTGGTATGGATTGGTTATTCATTCATAGGAATAAAGTGGACCACTATGACAAGGCTATTGAGTGCCTAGAAGACGATGGAGAAAGGAGAATCATGCGAGGAAAGAAGAAGCCTACATTAGTAAGGATGGTTACCACTATCCAAGAAAAGTTAATCCGTAGGAAAGGATGGTTATTATTTGTAGTGCATATTTCCAATGACAAAGGGAAGGAAGACGAGAATGATGAAGTCCTAAAGGAGTATCATATTTTGCAACAGTTTTAGGATGTGTTTTCAGTGGAGAGCTACTATTTTTTTTACAATCTATTATGTACAGGAAGTAATTCCTTTTCTGCTCATAATGAAGTTGACATATAACACCTTAAAAATATTGACATAAAATAATTTCAATGTCAACTATAAATAAAATATTTCAAATATAAATTCCATATATTATGATGATATTTATTAATTAGAGTAATGCCTTATTTCTTCTCCACCCAACATGGAATTGAGACTTGACATCTACATACATGCACACACACACACACACACACACACACACACACACACATATATATATAATTTCAATGTCAACCATATCAATGTTCTATATTATAATGATATGTATTAATTAGAGTAATGTCTAATTTCTTATCTACTCAACATGGAATTGAGACTCGCCATCTACATACATATACAAGAAAAATGGTTGTTATAAATATTTTTCTGTACTATATTATTAATTTTCTTTCGTATAGTACAAAATGATCTAGTGAATTTAATTTTAAAGATTGTGCATTTCAAAATGAGCTAGGTGGGAGTGAATTACATTAGATATTGGTATTGAATAATATGAAATAAAATTACAAATGAAATAAAGGTGATTATGAGATTAAAATAATGAGCGTATATATGTATACAAATCTAATAAAATTGTATGGTTATATGAAAATATATTATTTAAAGGAAATTATAAAGTAAGTGAGAGGATTGAAAATAAAAAATAATTTTTATTAAATTGTACATCACATGCTCACATTAAATCTAAATTTTAGAATATTTGTTTTTAACTTAACAAAAATATGATGATTTTGGAAGGCTTCTCTTATTGTGTTTTTTGATATAGAAATAATATCTTAAAGCGTTTGAAGCACTATAATATCATCATCATAACCATTATAAAACTCATTTATGATTCTATAAGAAATTGGATGTGGGAGACAAGACTTTGTAGATTTTTTCAATATAAAGCACATCTTCACCATAGCTAATTTGATCCATAATAACATACAATAAATCAATTCAAAGTTACTATGGAGTTATCTTATAAGTTAGTTCGCAAAACAAAAGAAAAAAGAAAAAAGAAACATTGTTAAAGTAATATTGAATTTTGAATATTTTTCAATAGGACAATCCTAGATAATATAACTTTTCATATTTATGGCACTAGTGCTGCTCAAATAATGGAAATGAGGAAAGAAAATAAACACTCAGTTAGACATTGACCAAGGAAGATTAGTAACTAACTAGAAAACTGAAACCAAACACACAAATGAAAACACATGATTTACATGGTAAAACATTGACAGCATGTCAAGGAAACATCCACGGAGCAAGGGATTGGAATCTCTATTCAATCAACAATGATTCTCCGTGATTACATTTCTCAATAATTCAATAGTTTTATACAAGCCTCCTCTGTTACTTAACTACTATTTCGATATAAAATTAACTAGTAGTAATTAATACAATGATTACTCATATTTACATAATTCATTGTCAAACTTCCAACAAATTCCACCTTGACAACAATTTTCCTAGTCCCATGCCCATGCCCATTCATCATCTTTTCTGCAAGCCAAGAGAGGCTAAACACCATCGCAACTTCTCTAGTGTAACTAGCTTTGTGAATATGTTTGCACAATTCTCTCACATATGGACCTTTTGAGGAGCTACTTTTCCTCCATCGATCACATGTCTCAGAAAATGATACCTTACATCAATGTGCTTGCTTCTATTACGATAAGAAGGATTTGTAGCCAAGTGAATAGCACTTTTACTGTCACAAAGTACATTCACCTTCTCCTATGTCCTTCCAATATCCTCGAGCAGAACCTTTAACCAAATTGCTTCTTTACTGGCATCTGAAGCAGCTATATATTCAGCTTCAGTAGTGGACAATGCAACAGTTTCTTGAAGCTTTGACATCCAACTAATTACTCCACCGACAAGAGTAAATACATAACCTATAGTAGATCTTCTTTTGTACAAATCACCTACATATTCAGCATCTACATATCCATAGACTGATCCTTCACCACCACTAAAGATGATGCAATGGTCACTTGTGCCTCTTAGATATCGAAGCACCCATTTCACTACTTTCCAGTGTTCTTTACGTGGATTTGCCATGAACCTGCTCACAACTCCAACTTCATGTGAAATGTCAGGTCTTGTAGGTATCATCGCATACATTAAGTTTCCTATAGCATTTGCATATGGTACATGAGAGATATACTACTTTTCATCATCAGTTCTAGGACTCAGAACTGAAGAAAGCTTAAAATGGGAAGCTAGTGGAACATTAACATGTTTCACATTGTTCATAGAGAAATTTTCAAGTACTTTCTCCACATACTTCTGTTGTGATAACCAAAGATTACCATTTTTCTGTCTCTCTGTATCTCCATGCCCAAGATATGTTTTGATGCTCTAAGGTCCTTCATATCAAATGTCCTAGATAGTTGAGCCTTTAACCTGTTGATCTCTTCCATTCTTTTTTTTGCAATAAGCATATCGTCAACATACAAAGCTAAGATAATGAATATGCCATTGAAACTTTTGAAGTATACAAAATGATCATACTCACTTCTTATAAAGTTCTGGCTCACCATGATGGAATCAAACTTCTTGTACCATTGTTTGTGAGACTGCCTCAAACCATAGAATGATTTCCTGAGCTTGCAAGCTAATCTACTATTGCGACCTTGTACAAAACCTTCTGGCTATTTCATATATATCTCCTCATTCAAATCACCATGTAGAAATGTTTTTTTAACATCTAACTTCTCTAACTCAAGATTAAGTAACACAGTTAGTGCCAACCTAGTATGAATAGAAACAATTTTTACAACTAGAGAAAAATCTCAAGAAATTCTAGACCTTCAACCTGAGAATACCCTTTTTCTACAAATCTCGCCTTATACCTTTCGATACTTCCATCAACTTTATGTTTCAGTTTGAAGACCCACTTGCACCCAACAACACTTCTCCCTTCAAGAAGCTCTACAAGATCCCACGTATTGTTCTTGTCTAAGTAATCCATTTCTTCTTCCATAGTTGTTTTCCATTTTTCGATATCTATATCATCTACTGCTTCCTGATAACAAGAATGATCCCCATCTTCGGTTACTAAAGCAAAAGATTAAGCAGAATCTTCATACCTTTTGGCAGTTTTCCTTTCCCTTGTAGACCTTCTTAGAGCGATTGGTTGCTGAACTAGTTCAAAAACTTGAATTGGTTCAGAAGCTTCAACAACTTCCTTTGTGTCTTCAACACCTTTTTCTCCAGAAGTCTCTCCTTCCTTTTTACTATCACCTAAGAGTCTAGCCTCCAACTGAACTCATTGATTTGGTGATACATGTTCCTATTCAATTCTTTCAACATTTGATTTTAAAAGTGAAGATTCATCAAATGCTACATCTCTACTAATGACTATCTTATGCAATGTAGGATCCCACAACCTATATCCTTTCACTACATAGTCATACCCAATAAAGACATAACATTTCAATTTTGGATCTAATTTTGAACGTTGATTTTTAGGAATAAGAGAATAAGTATCATAGCCAAATATCCTCAAATGTGAATAATCATAAGACTGACCTGTCCAAACTTCTGCAGGAATTTTACAATTAATTGCTACTGAAGGTGATATGTTAAGTAAATAACAAGCAGTAGATACTACTTCTACCCATAGCTCCTTTTGCAAGTTAGCATTGTTGATCATGCCTATGGCTCCTTCCATAAGAGTCCAATTCATACGCTCAACAACACCATTTTGCCGAGGATTACAAATAGCCGTTTTGTGTCTAATAATTCCCTCATCCTTACATTATTGTTCAAATTCAATTGAAGTGAATTCACCACCATTGTCAGTTCTTAAACATTTAATAGATTTTCTTGTTCTTTTCTCTACCATTGCTTTAAATTGTTTAAAGACATTGAACACATTAGCTTTCTTTCTAAGCATAAATACCCAAACTTCATGGGAGAAATCATCAATAAACGTTAAAAAATATAGAGCACCTCCATATGAAACAACAAGGGATGGTCCCCACAGATCAGAATAAATATAGTCTAAAATATATTTACTATTATTATTTACAACTTCAAATCTTTGTTTACACTATTTTCCATAGACACAATGTTTACAGAAATCTAACTTCAAGGATTTTAGATCGGGAAGAGATTTACATTTCATTAATATCTGAAGACCTTTCACTCATATAACCTAATCGATGATGCCACAGATGGTTACCTGCTTCCTCCTTTTCTGACACAATCGCTGCTTCACTGACCTAAGTACTTCCTTTTAACCTGTAAATATTTCTGACCTTTTTTGCTTTCATAACCACTAGGGCTTCTTTAGAGGCTTTCAAGACACCATCCTGACCTATAAACTTATAACCATCTAAATCCAACACTCCCAAAGAAATCATTTTTTTTTTCAAATCAGGTACATGTCTCACACTAGTTAATGTTCTAAGTGTGTTATCGTACATCTTAGTCCTGATATTCCCCATCCCAACAGTCTGACATGACACATTACCCATAAACAAAGAACTACCATTTACATTTTCATACGAAGTAAACCAATTTTTGTGTGGACACATGTGATGAGAAGCACTAGAGTCTAACAACCAATTACCTAAACCCTGAGAGACATTACATTCAGGTGAAGTTTCATCTATCATACATAATTCTTTAGCAACTAAAACTTTGTCTATCATACCAGAATCGAATTGAGTCGCTTCCTTCTTCGGGTTATCAGATACTTTTAGTTTCCAACAGTATTTCTTCAAGTGTCCAATTTTATTATAGTGCCAACATTTTGCCTTACACTTCCTTCCCTTCGATTTAGATGTGGAAGACCCCCTTGGTTTTTCTCTTGTTTCCTTTGAGCGTCCTCTAGCTACCATGGCTTCTGATGCAACAGTTTCAGCATTGGATTTCCTTTTTACTTCTTCATATAGGAGAGCTCCCATGACTAATTCAAACTTCAAAGAATCAGTAGTGCTCAAGCTAATTGAACTTACGAAGTGATCCCATGACTCGGGCAGAGAACACAACAAGGTTATGGCTTTATCTTCTTCCTGAATTTTAACTTCCATATCTGTTAATTGGCATATAAGTGTATTAAAAATACAAATGTTCTGCAACTTTTAAACCTTCTTTCATTCGAAGACTGTACAACTATCTTTTCAGATAAATTCTATTGGTTAATGACTTTGTCATATAGAGTTTTTCCCATTTTTCCCAGAATCCTAAAGTTGTAGTCTCTTCAACAATATTGAAGAGAACTTCATATGCCAGGCATAGCGGGATGGTACTGAGAGCTCACACATCCAAGTACTCCGAGTCTGAAGTAGTCATGGTTGCAGGTTTCTTAGTTGCCCCATCCAATGCCTTGCACAACCCTTGTTGCACAAGCAGATCCCTAACCTTCAGTTCCCAAAGAGAAAAATTGCTCTTTCCGGTGAATTTATCCACCTCGAATTTTGCATTCGACATCTTGGCCATTTTTATAGGGTTTCAATCTTCAGTCTTTCAACTAGGGTTTGTATTTTACTTTAAAAAAAATTTGGATAAAAAAATATAATTCCCCCAAAACAAAACTTTAGCACATTTTTTATTTTCAAACCCTTTCTTTTATTTTCAAACCGTCTATTTCTTTTCCTTCAATTTTAATAGAAAAAAAACTTTGATTTTCTTGGTTTTCTTTCCTCCAAATTGAATAAATCCAGCTTGATTTTTTTCTTTTGATTTCAATCTGTTGTTGTTGTTTTTTTTTTTTAAAAGAAAATTCTGCTAAAAAAAATAAAAAAAAAAATCCACTAATTTTTGCCCAAACAAAAATTTCTGGAAACTTTGCTTTTTGAATACCATGAATATTTTATTTTCACAAATACCTGGATTCAGATAGAAAATGCCTCTAGCAACGGCTCCCTATCTGCTCCCTCTCTATCCAACACACAGCACGCAGGGTCTCGTCTTCCTCTCTGCTCCAGCACACAAAGGTATTCTCTAGTACAACCTTCACCGTAGCTCCATGCACGCAGAGGGCAGTGGCTCCCACCCAGAGACAGGCTTCTACTCACCTTCACGTAGCTTTGACAACCTCAACAGTAGAGGGTTTGGCGGCTGAGATAGCGAGCACCTTCACGCAGAGACAGGCTTTAATATTTCGTGCAGCAAAGCCTCTCTCCAGTCTTCACGGTACAGGCTTCAATCCTTCATGTAGCAAAGCCTCTCTCTAGTCTTCATGGTTTCCCTCAGAAAATACATGCAGAGAATACACGCCACGCAGATGTGGAGCAGCAGCAACACGCTCCAGTCTTCAGATGTGGACCGATAGCAACGCACTCTGGGTCTTCACAACATCCCTTCCTCTCTTACGTGTAGTCCTCCTCAAAGAATAATGCAGAGAACAACTTCATGATTTTCTGTATTTTTCATGCAGCCATCTTCCTCTACTGCAATAGGCTCACTCACACGCAGGTGTAACACACAGCTCACACACAGATGTAACACCCAACAACTTCATGCCTTTCTCTCTGATACCAATTGTTGTTCGAATAAGGGAAATGAGGAAATAAAATAAACATTCAGTTACACATTGACTAATAAAGATTCATAAATAACTGGAAAACTAAAACCAAACACACAAATGACAACATAGGATTTACGTGATAAATCCTTGATAGGGTGTCATCGAAACATCCAGAGGGAAAGGGATTGGGATATCTATTCAATCAACAATGATTCTCCATGATTACATTTCTCGGGCATTCACTGGTTTTATAGAAGCTTCCTCAGTTACATAACTTCTCTTTAGGTATAAAACTAACTAGTAGTAATCAATACAACAATTGCTCAAATTTACATAATTTGTTGTCAAACAAAAGTAGATGTTGAAAATCACTCTTAAATTATTTCGCATATATCTATATATTATTGTTAATATATTAAAACATAAATGTTGGAATTTTTAAGCATGCAAATGAATTAGGGATTGCATCCAACTTTGGTCACACCAACTTTGTGCCCAAATTTTTTTAAGAGGTGGTCTTTTCACCAAGAAAGTGCCTTAATAAAACACCCTTCACTTAATCTTTGTACTTTTAGAAAAATTAAATCAATAAGATTATTTACTTTTATTTTTCTAATTAAAATAAAGAAAATCAAAATTAAAATATTACCAAAACTGTGGAATTGGAAGCAAAAAAAAAATCTTATTTTATCTATATTTAAAATAATGTAATATAGATATTAAAAATAACAAAAAAATAATTGAAGTATAAAATAACATATATAAATGCACATGAACGAGAAAACAATCTACTATAAAATAACATATATAAATAAACATGCACAAAAGCTTAATCTACTATAAAATGAAATATATTCATATAATTCTAATCTATTTGTTATTTGGAGTTTATTTTAGTATAGTTTCTAGTCTAATTTACTAAAATTTGGTAGGAATTTGTTGACATTACAGATTAAATTGTGAACTCTTTACAATTAAATTGTCTTTTAAATTTCAATTAAAATATCTTTTAAAATTGAAGACACCTAATGCATATAAAATCAAAGCTAAAAGTTAGCAACTACACCATAGTTTATCTTTATATTGGCCAAAACCTCTCGACTTATAATAATTAAACACATGCTGAACAATAGTAAAATTTGATACAAATACAAAAATGTAAACATCAATACAAATACAAAAAGGTACAAAATGATATTAGATATCATTTTTGCGATTCAACTGCATTAAGTAAGTCATTCAAACGTATGACCATTTCCATGAGAGGTAGTCAAAACTGACTAATTTCTCATGATTTTTGAATAGTTCACCCATCCCAGAACTCCTCTGGCTCAAGCGTGCTTAACTGTGGAGTTTTTCCACAATCAAGCCCACTTAGCTTGCTACCCCATTTGCAAAAGCTTAGCAAGTATTGTGCCTCATGAACCATTCAAGTAGAGATCCCTTGACTCTTTTTGAATTTAAGTATGGGGGATTACGCAGTGCATTATATTAGATATCATTTTGGGATTCAACTGCGTTAAGTAAGTCATTCACATATGACCATTTCCATGAGAGGTAGTCGAAACTGACTAATTTCTCATGATTTTTGAATAGTTCACTTAGCACTCATTGCATCGGGTGATGCTCATAGGGGTGAAGAAGTGGGATTGAAACTAGTGAAATGTGGAGAATGAATCACATAGCATCAATCATCACTTCTGGGGCTTGCACCCGGTAACCAGGACTTCCTAGGAGGTCACCCATCCCAGAACTCCTATAGCTCAAGCGCGCTAAATTGTGGAGTTTTTCCACAATCAAGCCCAATAGTTATACAAAATAACATGGATCCTCTCAAACAACAATGAATCAATTACTGGAAAACTAAACCCGTACAAAAACAAGTTTTTTGGATATCGATAAAGGTGATTCCTGTAAACAACATCAACTCCAATTACATTTGAAAGTAAATAAAGCCATTAAAAAATCAAAAAGTGATGAACTATAATTATAATTAAACATGAAGATGTTCTTTCTACTGAAAAGAAAAACAAAAAATTATATTTAAAACTGAATATGTAAGATTTTTGAGATCCACAGATCTAGATCTGCAAAACAATAAACAAGCTTGCAAGAGAAGGAAGGAAGTGAGCAAGAATAGAGAAAATAATGAAAATTCATTGATTCTACAATATTGGTTTAGAATAAATACATAAAGGAAACTAAGTTAAGCTTAGTTGTACATGCAATAACTAAAGCTAACTAAAGCTAAGTGTCCTTTATCTTATGTTAATGTGTACATGTGCCACATGCAAGCAATAAGTTAACTGGAGCTAATCTAGGTGCATGTACAACAGCACAGCTAGTCTAAGTGCATGTACACCAACACCCACCCTTAAGCATAACTTAGGTGAGTGTGATGCAAAATGAATGAGTCCCGACAACACGGCCATTTCAGGTACCCATATACAATGCATAAAAAAGTAGGAAAGATTATTAAATTCATGGTGGTTAAGAATACCTAGGCTGGAATTCGGTGGGATCAATTCTGTTTATGGTTGTTGCTGTGGGGAGTTGTAGTCTGTTTAATGGAAACAATGCCATTGTTTCCTCCAAGCATCCGGTACTTTTCCTTCCAGGTGAAATTGGTGCACTCGTAGCCAAGAGTGGCTACCAGCACCCTATGAATGTAATTGGTAACTTCAATGGGAGATTTGCCTCCGGCGCAGGTGAGATCCGTGGGCAACTGGTCCAGGAATGTGATCTCGTAGGTGGGCACCAGATTCATGAAGACGAAAAAGGGTTGAAGCCCTTCTAACCGCGCACCGTTGTTCCATGGAACATGCTCATCTTGTTGCAGATGGCCAGGGGCACTATCATGTCCGTGAGCTCCGCAAAGAGGGCACTGAACCTCAGGAGAAAGGGTTCCCGGCACATGGTGCCCTCCGGGCAGATCACCAGGTCGCCCTCCTCCAGCAGACGCTTGATGTTGGCGGCATCCTTTTCGCGGTCCCGTGTCAGGCAGACAGTTTTGATGGGTGAGATGATCTTCGAGAAGCGGCTGATGCTGTAGGTGACTGTGCTCACTTTCCTTCCCAGGGCCACGGCCACGACCATGGGGTCTAGCAACGTCCTATGATCGCACACAAACATCATGCCCCGCTCGCCTTTCTTCCTACAACTCCGTTCTAAGAACCTTGTCAACCCCAAGATAGCCCTTCACGAAGGGCTCCACTATGATTCTTGGATTCGCAGTCATGATGTACCGCTTGCCGAAGGCGCTGAAGACCCTCCAGGACTCAGGGCGCATGTCCTCGGCATAGAATTTGGGTTAAACAACGCGAGAAATGAGCTCGATATCTCGGATCTTGATCCTGGCGAAGGAAGTTGGTCGAGAATCTTTCGAACTACGTGCAGAAGTATGATCTCGATGTTCAACAATTGGTGGTCTAACAAGGGTCACAAGAAGAGACTCATCGTCATTAGAATGCTATTCTGAAGTTTCATCTACATACTCATCAATGAGTGGTGATGGAAACTTGGTAACAAGTTCATCTACTGGTGCATGCGAAATATCTTCGTCAAACTTTACACTCCTTTCTTCATTTGCATGTGTAAGTGGCAAAATAGAATCAACTTTACTATGACCAAGAGAAAAGAGAAAAGATTGCCATATTTCATCCTATTTTCCAAACAATCGTTCCAAAATTTTCCATACTTCATTTGGATTTGAACATGATTCAACATGAAATAGCAGTTCCAGAGAAATAGATAAACACAGGATGTCGAAGGCCTCGTCCATGTGATTGAAATATCTTGTTTTCTCTATTGCTGATGTTGGTTCAACTTCTGTTTCCATGGTTATTCGAAATAAGCCTCTACTTCTGAGATGAAGTTGAATCTTTGGCTTCCATTCGAAATAATTATATGGAGTGAGAATTTCCGATTGTGGAAACTCCAATTGAGACTTCATTCTTTGTTGTTGCTTCAATCTTCTGAACTGGCAAATAAAATTGCTTGTGCACTGATTACAAATCCCTGTGCTCTGATACCATGTAAGATTTTTGAGATCCATAGATCTAGATCTGCAAAACAATAAACAAGCTTGCAAGAGAAGGAAGGAAGTGAGCAACAATAGAGAAAAGAATGAAAATTCATTGATTCTACAATATTGGTTTAGAATAAATACATAAAAGCAACTAAGTTAAGCTTAGTTGTACATGCAATAACTAAAGCTAACTAAATCTAAGTGTGCTTTATCTTATGTTAATGTGTACATGTGCCACATGCAAGAAATAAGTTAACTGGAGCTAATCTAGGTGCATGTACACCAACACAGCTAGTCTAAGTGCATGTACACCAACAGAATAGCCTTTGGAAGGGAATCTCTAGATTCAAATAAGATAAAAGCAGAACTAGAAAATCATTTAACATTAACGCTACCATTTATTGTTAAAATCCAGAAAACACGCTTATCTTAAATCAAATAATATAACGAGACATATAAATATATAGAATCAAATAATATAATGGTATCTGTAAATATTCGATAGAAAGGCTATAGGAATCGCATAAATATATAGAATCAAATAATATAATGATATTTATAAATATATCATAGAAATGCTATCGTAATCGCAAATCAATTGGTTTACCATATTGTTGGATATATTAATCCCAATTATTGCATACGCGAGAACATCCATATTTGTGAGAAGTACTTCTATAGGTTGTTGTTTGAAGATGGAAGTACTGAAGCCAAACAGAAGTACAGTGCCAACAATTCCCAAATGCAACAAAACATTTAATGCATTTAATGTATTTTCGTAAAGAGATATGGGCAAGCATTCATTCTGCGACTATTGGCCACATTCTGCAAACCATTCCCAAATGGAACAAAGAATTTAAGGCATTTAATGTATTTGGTAAATAGATATGGGAAAACAATCATTCTGTGACTATTGCCCACACTGCACAAACACGTGCTCAATTCTGATCAAACTCAATAACAACAACGTATTAATTATTTTCATTGTATGTTGAGATAAAGAAGCATGTAAAAGTAATTTTTGCAAGTAATAGAGTAAGAGAGAAAGAGAGCGAGAGTCTCTCATGAAAAAAATGATCGAGAAAATTTTGGTGGGCAAATGAAAAGAACAATTATGTGTTTTATTGTGTGTTATTCCGCTTGAAGTGAAAATATCTGTAAACCTCGTCTTTACTTGGCGAATGAGCCTCAGTCTCTTGTGAATGTATTTTCATGTTTTAGAATTCCATCCTAAATGTATTTTCATGTTTTAGAATTCAATCCTAAGTTATTATTGTGTTGCTCCAAACTTGCTTTGTTATATTTAGTTTTTTTTTGCCGTGAGTAAATACTGCGTTTTTAAGTCTCTGTATAGTTGTGAAATCTAGTTTCGTGACATGGTGAAATCTAGTTGCACCAAATATAGCTCCACCACTGCATGAAATCGAGTTTCACAAAATAATTTTACAAATATAGCTTCGTGACTCCGCGAAATCGAGTAATTTTGCAAATATAGCTTCGCGACTCCGTGAGATCGAGCCTACCTCTCTGCATAAATTTTGTTAAATTTTTCAACATGGTATTAGAGCGGGTTAAACTTTGTTAATGTAAAAACAAGTGTTTTTGCTAGCATTTCAAATTGTTTTGAGGGAAGATTGTTTTTAGCATATTTACAAGTAGGTAGGAATTTTTTTTTCTTAAGCTCAGAAATGGAAACATCAAGCACAAGCTTGACTAAACCTAAGATACCTCAGTTCAATGGAAAAAAACTATGATTATTGTGCTATTACAATGAAAGCCCCATTTTTTTCTCAAGACATTTGGGATTTCGTGGGGAACGATTTTCAATAACCAGCAGATGTAGTAGCATACAATGCCTTATCTCAAGTAGAAAGGGAATTGTTAAGGGACATCTGGAAGAAGGATTCAAAAGGCTTATTTTATATTTTTCCAAGTAGTTCATGAAAGTATTTTCCAAAGGGTTGTAGGAGCAGCGACGTCGAAGCAATCATGAGACACCCTTGAGGCAGCCTACCAAAGCATGGCAAAAGTCAAGAAAACGAAGCTGCAAATGTTGAGAAGAGACTTTGAAACACTTTGTATGAAAGTGTCTAAGAATGTAAATTCACTTTTTACACATGTAAATCAGCTCTTTACTTAATTCAGGTCTCATGGTGAGACACTTAAGGAAAGAATAATAGTTTAGAAAGTTTTGAGAACTTTTCCAGCAAGGTTTGATGCCATTGTTGTGGCCATAGAAGAGACAAAGGATCTCTCACAGTTCTCAGTGGATGAGCTTAATGTATCATTGATTTCTCATGAGCATAGATTGAATAGAGAAACATAATCCTCATTGGAGCATGCCTTCAAGACAAAAATATCATTTGGTGAAGGTACAGGCAAAGAAAAATCATATGCTAGAGGAAGAGGAAGAAGCCCACACAAAGGTGGAAGGAGTAGCCCTTCAAGCTCAAGTGGAAGAGGCGGAAATCAAAGTCCAAGTGAAGGCCCAAGACAAAATCAAGCACAAGGTCAGAGGTATGATAAATCTAAAGTTCAATGTCATTATTGTAAAAGGTATAGTCATTATGCAAATGAATGTAGAAATAAGCAATATCACATTAGTAACAAACCAAGTGTCAATTTCACAAAAGAAAATCAGAACCATGATAACATGCTTTTAGCTTGTAATGTAACACAAGAAAAATAAAGCGATATATGGTATCTAGATTCAGGGTGTAGCAACCACATGTCAAGAAACATAGAAATGTATTCCAATCTAGATGAAATTGTGAAATCTTCAGTGGCATTAGGGACTGATAGAAAGGTCTCCGTCATAGGAAAAGGCACAGTTAATATTCTAACAAAGAAGGGGGAGAAGAAGTACATCTCATATGTTTACTTTGTCACGGATCTAAAGCATAACCTCGTAATCATTAGACAGCTCATGCAAAAGGGCTACAATGTCTTCTTCAAAAATGATGTGTGCACAATTTGGATAGACCTCCAAGTAGACAACTGATTGCAAAGGTTCAGATGACAAACAATAGAATGTTTCCTCTAAAATGAAAATCAGTTTTGTAGAGAGAAGGTGCACAAGCACAACTCTCAATTAACTCACAAGGGAGTAGAAGAAAATATGCAACTTCCATACAAGTAAACTTTCAAGCGGAGGTTAAAGATGAAAACTGGTTATGGCATTTGAGATTTGGACATCTCAACTTTGGAGGTTTGAATTTGTTACATAGGAAAGGCATGGTGAAGCGACTACCACTCATAGAAAAACTAGAAAGCCTATTTGAAGGCTGTATCTTGGCTAAGAAACACAGAGAGACATTTCCAGCAGGAAAGTAAGTTAGGGCAAGGTACCTTTTGAGATTTTCCACTCATATTTATGTGGAACAATGAAGACACTATCGATTGGTGGCAACCACTATGTATTGACATTCATAGATGACTACACATGGAAGACATGGGCATATCTCCTAAAACAAAAAAGGTAAGTGTTTGATCGCTTTCTCCAATACAAAGCTCTTGTTGAGAAGCAAAGTGGACACTACATCAAAGTCCTCACGACTGACAGAGGTGAAGAATACATCTCAAATGATTTCCTTCATTTTTGTAGGGAGCATGGAATTCACAAGAAATTATCAACAAGGTAAAAACCTCAGTAAAATGTTTTGGTAGAAAGGAACAATAAGACCATTATGGAAGTGGAAATGAGTATGATGAAGGCAAAGCATTCTCCAAGTGATTATTGGGCTGAAGTTATCGCTTGTGAAGCATATACCTTGAATAGATGTCCAACCAAAAGTGTTCAAAACATAGTTCCTAAAGAGGCATGGAGTGGAAGAAATCATAGTGCCACTCACATGAGAATTTTTGGATGTGTGGCATATGCACGTCCCGGATGAGTTGAGGAAGAAGTTGGAAAACAAAGGGGAGAAATGTATATTGTTGGATGAAGTGATGAATCCAAGGCTTACAAACTCTACAATCCATTAACCAAGAAGGTCATAATCAGCAAATATGTGCAGTTCATAGAAGAGGAAGCATGGGATGGAAGTTTAGAAAATATAGTTAATGTCAAAGCATGCATACCACATAAGGAAAAAGAGGAATTAACAGCAGTAAGTAATTCCTAAATAGTGACTCCCTCTAGTCCTTATGAAGCACAACAAAGTAGGAATCAAGCAACGCCATCAACAGATAATAGGCGAGTTTTGAGTAGCCAAGAAAGTGGTTCTCTAAGTAGACCGCAAAGCAAAACACCAAGTGACATGTCAAGCCCATCTTCAAAAAGCACAAGAAGACCAAAATTCAGAAATTTAAATGAAATCTATAAGAAAGAATAAGTTGATAGCATCACTCGTCTAAATTCCTTCTTCACATTATTTTTTCATGTAGATGACCCAATCCATTTTGAAGATGTAGTCAAAGAAGGAAAATGGGTTACGACAATGGAGGAGGAAATAGAAGCAATAGAAAGGAATGACACATGTGAGTAAATGAGCCTTCCGAAAGGAAAACATGTCATTGGAGTGAAGTGGTTCTATAATAGCAAAAGAAACATTGATGGAAAGATTGAAAGGCACAAAGCAAGGCTAGTTGTTAAAGGATACAAGCAGTGGCATGGAAGAGATTACGTGGAGATGTTCATGCGAGTCGCGAGGATGGAGATAGTGTACACAGTTGTGGCGATTTCCGTGCAACATAAATGAAAAGTGTATAAAATGGACATAAAATCAATGTTCATTAGAGTGTTGAAAGAGGAAGTGTATGTTGTGCAAACGGCTGGTTATGAGGTTGAAGGCCAAGAAGACAAAGTGTATCGGTTGAGGAAAGCTCTTTATGGGTTGAAGCAAGAACTGTGCACATGGTATAACAGGATAGATGCCTACTTGTTCGACAATGGTTTCGACAAATGTAACGGTGAACCCACTCTCTACATCAAAGAGAGCGAAGGTAATATTCTCATTGTCATCTTATATGTAGATGATTTGATTTTTATAGACAGTGATGATTTCCTCATCGCTGATTTCAAACAACTCCTAAAGAGTGAATTTGAAATGACTAACTTGGGATTGTTAAGATATTTTTTGGGCATAGAAGTGAAGCAAATAGAAAATCACATTTTTGTCTCTCAAGTGAAGTATGTGGAAAACATTTTTGAGAGGTTTAAAATGTAGAACAACAAGCCTGCACCAAATCTAGCTGTCATGGGGTTGAAGTTGAGCAAAGAAGATTGCAGCAGCAATGTCAATCCAACATTATACAAAAGCATGATAGGAAGCTTGATGTATTTGACGACTACTAAGTCGGTTATAATGTATGTAGTAAGTTTTGTGTCGAGGTTTATGGAGACACCCAAGGAGATGCATTGCCAAGTAGCAAAAGGATTTTAAGGTATGTCAATGAGACAAAACAATATGGCATTTTGTACACAACAACAAGTGATTTCAGGCTGGTTGGTTACACTCACATTGATCCGGCTAGAAGTGTCGATGACAGAAAGAACACGTTAGGATGTGTTTTTCATTTGGGTTTCTAAGCCATTTCATGGGCCTTCAAGAAGCAGCCAATAGTGTCATTGTCAACAGTAGAAGTTCAATATGTTGCAGCAACAACAACAACATGTCAGGCAGTTTGGATGAGAAGGATGTTGAGGGATCTTCGTCATGACCAAGAGGGAGAGACAACTATTTTCTACAAAAACACCTCAGCAATTGCATTGTCAAAGAATTCTGTCTTTCACAAGAGGACCAACCATATTGCTACTAAATATCAATTTTATTAGAGAATTGATTAACAATGATGAAATTGTGGTGTAGCACTGCAGGTCATAGGAACAATTTGTTCATATCTTCACAAAGCCATGGGCACATGAAAATTTTGTTTATCTGAGACACTGTTTGGGAATTGTCAATGGTAGAAATTGTGATTAAGGGCGGGTGTTGGAAATATTAATCCCAACCACCACGTTAAACACCCTAACAGCAGCCATAACTATCAAAAGTATTTCTCTAGGTTGGGTTTCTGTTTTAAGATGGATGGATTGAAGCCAGAACAGAAGTATTGCACGAATCATTCTGAAATGCAACAAAGAATTTAAGGCATTTAATGTATTTTGGTAAATAGATATGGACAAGCAAGCATTCATTCTGTGACTATTTCCAACACACCACAAATACCCGCACGATTCTGATCACACTCAAGAACAACAACGTATTAATTATTTGCTTTGTCATGCATTAATGTAAAAATTGTATGTTGAGTTAAAGAAGCATGTAAACTTAATTTTTGTAAGTAAAAGACTAATAGAGTAAGAGAGGAAGAGAGTGAGAGTCTCTGAGGAGAAAATGGTGGATAAAATTTTGGTGGGTGGGTGAAAACAACAATTATTGTGTTTTATTGTGTAACCTCTATAAACCTTGTCTTTAATTGATGAATGATCTGGAGTCTCATGTGAATGTATATTCATGTTTTAGAATTATGTTTCTAAGTCTTTGCGTAGCTGCACTAAATCTAGCTCCGCGACTAGTCGAAATCTAGTTGCACGAAATCTAGCTCCATAACTCCATGAAATCGAGCTGCGCAAAAATAGCTTCGTGAAATAATTTTACTTTGCCTCTCAGCGTAAATTCTCTTAAATTTTTAAACAAATATGTTGAACTATTTTATTTGAGAAATTCACCGTGCCAACCTAATCAAATCAATAGAAGTGTTGTGGTCGGTAAATCCCCTCTACGGACAGAGGCGATCCCACTAGCCCGATAGGGGTCTAGCAACAATCAAACATGCTGCATGCAACCTCCTAATTGCATAATCAAAAGGTTGGTCAAAAAGACCTACCTGGAATCCAACGCTATTTTTTCATGGAAGAAACGTCGCTCATGTCCTCTAGCTTTGCCCGGTCACTATCCTCGCGTTCCACGCATGGACACCTACACAAATAAAGAACAATCCAAAACAAGCGTAAAATCCAATATCATACAATTATATATCAGTCAAGCAGGATATAACTCAAATATTACTAGAAGAATACATGAGTGGAACTATAATAACAGTCATTCATTATTTAATAAAATAAGAGAACGATTACAACCAGTTAAGGCTTGACGCTGCAAATCTCCTCCAAGTGGGTCAACAGTTAGGCATGTCTTGCAAAGTCACTTATTTCTCTCAAAATTTCGGGAGCATAACTTCTCTCTCAGCTCTTACTATCAATCTAACATAATCTCAGCTTACTTTAGCTCAAAACTTCAACATTCTGACTCTAGCATTCCAAAACTAGCTGGTTCAATGCAGGATGACAATGATTTATAGACTGAAGAGGAGAAAGTATTCATTGTATCCGGACATTTACTGAAGATTTGGTATTGTCCCAGAATAGCCTTTGGACTAAGTTGTCATGGATGAAAAATACGACACTCGATCATATCCATGGGATTTTTCCTCAGAGGACTGCATAGGTAATGGAGGAAAAAACACTTCAGTGCGCGTTGGCCAAAAATCATGACTAATTTTGTGTGGCGTGGGCTTTGTTCTGTGACAGTGCGTCTATGGGTGCACCCTCTTTGTAGGAACTGAGCCATTGGCGCGGGTTAGACACTGTGGACCCGCGCTAATGGAAAAATGGCATTTTCTAAGGTTAATCTTCAAAAGGTGTCTTCAGGGATATTGAAGTTCATACTTAGGAGACCTCAATGCAAGTGTTTTCAAGTTGTGTCACTGGTCACAGGTCCATAAATGTGTCCTCCAATGTGTGACAGCGGGGGTAACAAGGACGGTGATTTCACAAGCTACAGGGATACCTAATGTCAGGGAAGTATGGAACAAGCACAAGGTGTTGGACACTGTTCAGGTTGAGCCTTTTATTAGACCAGCATTCGTGAGACTATTGACAGGTGTGTTTCCATTCATATTTCTCAGGCGTGAGTATGCTCCTATGATGAGGCTCATCATGCGCTATTTTACCTGTGAGGGCAGATTTTCACAAATATATTCGTACCATATCCGCATATTGATGCACTTCACACGGGTACGGATGATGAATATCCCTGTTTTCTTCTATCAGAACATTGAGAGGATGGTGTCCATAATGTAGAGGAAGAGCCAGGCACAACAGTATAGGAGTCTTTACCATTATGGTTTGATTCAGCTTGTAGTATTACACTAATTGGCTCAGCGAGGCATCTCATGGGAGGAGTTTATCTCTCGTGAACTTTTCACACCATTACCCCTGCCACAGCCTGAGGTTTTTCACGAGGAGGGAGGACCATCTCAGCAGCATGACATCCCCGTCATTAGCCATGTCAGCTCCTCACCTTTGGTTACTTATCAGAGAGGCCAGAGGGCCTTATTTGCAGCAGCTCGGCGAGTACTTTCTCCACACCAGGTGGAAGGGGTCTCGCCTTCTTCATCAGCACCGCGAGTGTTATCTCCACACCAGGTGGAAGGGGCCTCGCTTTCGACAGCAGCACAGGTATCAGAGAGGGGCAAGCAGCCCATGATTGAGGAGGGATTGTCAGGTGGTCCAGTTATTGATCTTGACGCCGGTTCTCCTAGCTCAGAGCTTAAGGATATCATCCGAGAGCAAAGGACCGAGAATGAGTCACTGCACACAAAGTTGCTAATGGCAAAATGGATTATTAATTATTTAGAGCAGCGAAACAAACAGTTGGAGGATGAGCACAAGCTTTATGAGTTGCAGAAGATTCGTGAAGACCGGGAATTGGCTCGCAAGAGACCCGGTGACTTGAGACCCATAGATCGAGAATCTGTGCTTATTTGGGACAATGCTCATTTGAAAAGGCTGTTGGCTAAGGCCAATCAAAATAACAAGTTGCTGAGGAACATGAAAAATCATTATTGGGTGCGGATGCACGTGTGCAAAGCGAGGATGAAGGTGCTTAGAGGGCGGTTGGCTAAGGCACTAAAACGGAGAAAGAGGCCCGATCCAATCCATATCTTGGCCGAGGCTTCACTCAAGGATCGAGGCACTAAATAGCCTAGCCACATCACAAATCCCAAGAAATTTTGAGCATTTTGGGTAAATTTTGAATTTTTCAGGCAATTTACAGGTTTTCTCCATTAACGGGTCTCACCCCCGGTGAGACCCTTTGTCCCGCCAACTCCATTTTACAAAAATTCAGCATTTCTGGATTTTTCATGAAAAGTTACACTTGCTCATCCATTACTAAGAAATTTCATCAAGTTTTGGGCCTCAAGAAAGTAAAAAAACATGCAAAAAATGACTTTCTGCCACTTTTTTGACACATAGAAAGCAGTCTTGGGAGATTGCAATTTTGGAGGGGAAAATGACCACCAAATTCAGAAATTCCAGTTGGGTTGGAAAGTAGACATCCAGACCTTTCCAATAAGCCCACTTTTGCCTCATTTGGACACCTGGAAGTGCCCCAAAAGTGGTCCCAAAGACAAGCGACCCGTCAGGCAGAGGTATGAGACCCGTTGGGCAGTTTTCACAGGAAATTCATCTACAGCTCAGGAATTCGCCCAGCTTTGACCAGTTTTGACTTGAGATGGGATTTTTCACCCTCTTTGATGTAATTAATGTATTTTCATGTTGACATGTCACTTATTTACCTTTTCTAGAAGATTCATGCATGAAAAAGCAAACATTTAATGAATGGATTGGTTTCCTAGTTTATAGAGGCAAGTTGTTTTGACTGCCTAGTTTTTAGTGCCAAGTTTAGAAGTGGTTGAAACAACTCCTAGGATACTGAGCTCGACCCATGGAGGCAGGGAAAGAGGTTAGATGATCTATATTATGTACTTTCTTTTTCATTTTCATGGTTGGACTCTTGAGGGAGAAGCTATCATTGTATTATTTCACTGTATCTCTGCAATTTTTGGCTAAGGAAGACCAGGGTTTTGCAGTCCCTTTTGGGATTCTTGTGGTTACATGTATTGATGGTGTGTTTCTCTATGTACCTGTAAGTGTGTTATGTGAATCATTTCCTTTCTTTTCCTTCTGCATATTAAACAAACAAAGTGTTAAAGTAAGAATTCATGACTGTCATGCTCTGCTTTTAAGTTTGTTTAATTTCAATGTTTTCTACTGTTTAAGGAGGATTCAAAGTTATTGTTTGCTCTCTTTCGCTCTCTTTCTTTCATTCCTGATCATGCACTTTAGTTAAAGGCATCAACACTGTCTCCTACCTCGCCCTAAGGAACCCCCTGCAGAAATTGTGTCCCATCCCCGCACCTAAAATTGCCCTCTCCTCAATTTGCCACCAAAAACCCAAAAACCCCAAAATCAATCTTTCTGATCAGTTTACTAGCCTAATATCATTGTTACCTTATTGGTCTTCTCATCTATTGGAGATTTTACGAGATAGACCGGAGAGAGCCTTCTCCTGCCCCGTAGGGCTAGCTACGAGGCTAAATGGTTTGATGTTGCCTTGAGGTTTGCCTTTTTCAGCCTGAGGTGAAATTTCAAGCGCTAACAGACTGCTCTTCCATAGACAACCCAATATGTACGATATGCTCACTCGTTAGCTGTAGGCGACTGTCGTCTGGCAACTCCGTCATAGATCTGGTGGCCTCTGTACCTATCGGCTCCTCAACAACAATGGACTTGTCTTCCGGTACCTCACCAACCTGTGGTGCATTGTTATCACCTGAGAATTTGGTCACAACCTCGAATATCTCATCAATGGGTGTATGCTCAACTGTCTCTTTGCCAATCATGGCCCTTTCAACTACTCTTTCATCTTCTTCTTTGACACTTCTCATCATCCCTGCAAAATCCCACTGAATCTCCATTGGTTTGTGCATAGCCGTTAGTTCACAAAATTCCCAAAAAGAGAGGGACACCTGAATGCCATGACCCAATGATTGGTATGCCCTCCAGTTTTCCCCCAATAACTCCACATCAGTTGCAATCATGTCTGGATTCCCAACTGAGGAATGAATCAACTTTTTCCCCACATTAATCATCATTTGTTGTATCCTCACCACCTCATTCCAGGTGACCGCCATGTTGTTTGATTTTAATCTTTCCCACAGGATGAGCCAAGATTATGGCTCTGATACCACTGTAATGTTCCTAAACAAGAAATTAAGTGATAAACAAAGCAAGCAAACAGTCCACCAATAAGAAAAACGAAATACACATCAGACACCCATGAAAATGTTGGAAATAGAGAACTGTTGGGCCATTTTATTAAATCTTCAAGGGAAAATACAATGATAAAGTAGAATGGTGCACTGGGCTTGTCTCTAACAACAAGCGTGATAAAACCTAGGTGAGAAAATGCTGATTTGAAGGATGCCCAATCGCTGCACCAAAACTGATCTGCGTTGCCCAGAAACTGCTCCATTTGCTGGAATCACTGCATCCCATGCTCAGAAAATTATAGGAAATTAATCTCGGCCTCTCCTCCAAATACCAAGAATAACCCACGAAGGGATTGGCCAAATGTTGACCTCGGAATTTTGGCCCAAATTCCCCTTAGCTCCTCTAGCTGCTGGCTGAGTTGGGACCCCCGTTTGACCCCTTAGATTTGCCCAGAAAATTCTATAAAATTAGTAGTGTGATCCTTGCCCCAAACCCAGAAAAGCCCAGAAAGGGTTTCCCTTGGTTCCTTCTCAAATGGCCCTCCAAATGATCTCCCGCTTCTCCTGGCCAGCTCCAGCTCTACAATTCATTCCTCCAATTCCCACTTGAACCCAGTGATGGCTCTCTGCGCAGGCCCAGGTGTCTGTAAATTGAACTGCTCCAATGCAGTAACCTCCTGGTCCAAAACTCTCCCGAAAGTTTGATCCTCCACTGTAGCTCCAATGCCCAAACTCCCCCGGCGGTTGCTGCCCAGATGAACCCACAAGCAACACCTGCGTGTTCCTCTTTTGCGTCCTCAAGAAAAACACACTCGCTGAGACAAATGCTGAAGGTGTGACTGTGAAACTCCACCGGCTCTTGTCCAAGGTAGTACGAATTGCCTTCCTAGGGTGGCACTCGAAGTCCACCGAAGCAAAGGTTGAGATCTCCGCTCGGAGACACTCGTGTACTAAACAACACAGTGACCCGGCTAAGCAGCTCGAGCAACTAAGGTTGAGTACATATGTCAAAAGATACCAAATGAGGTTGAGCCTCCTCTATTTATAATTTCTGGGCCTCTTTTTCCATGTGGACCCCCTCCAACTAGCAATTCGATTTTCCCTCCTTAATCATTCGAACTTCCCTTTAAGGTCGTGTGTATTTCTTCATGTGGGTGGCCCCCACGCTATGCCAACAAAACATTTTGGCCCCTTTCTCATTCCTAAGTCTTTTCCAAAAATGACATGGGTCCCATGGCCTCCAAAATTGGCAAAATTGTAGAATAAATAAACCTTTAACAATTCAATTTCGGAAAGGACATTACATGTTTTCTTTGACTTTAGCTGATTAGCTGTTACATTATATTTTGTAATTATGTAATCACACTTATAAAACCCAACTGATATTTGACATCTTCCATGAAATACACGACCTTGGGAAACCTGCTTGGCACATTCCCTGATTCTGAGGATGCTTTCATGGTACCCTTGGTAAACTGGATTCCACAGAATCTTAAGGCTTTGTCATCATAGGGCTCAAGGCCATTACAACGAATATACTCATTATGAGCTCAGCATGTCACTTGTAGGAATTGAACATGGGTGGGGAGGATAAAGCTCTTTCTCACAGTTGTGTGCGATAGACTCAATTGACCACTAAAAGTTGACATAACACTATCAAACATCCTTTTCTTCTTTCGAACATTTATATAAACATCATTGTATAGAGCATATTGCAAGAAAAGGTTAGGGGAGACCACGCTGCCAAGAAATTAGGATATCTCTATATCTTTAATATAGGCCACGTCATCCCAGACCTAGGATTAACAAAGCAAATGAAATTGGCCAAGTGCCACAAAGTACTACAGACAAATAAAATTTCAATTACCATCAATGGTGTATAACATAGCCACTACATCACTAATAGAATTAAGTAGCATTGGAGTGTTACATAGTTAAGTACGTGAAGCCACCGTGTTAAGAAGAGAAGGATGGTCATCATCATATTTACAGACAAGTCCCATCCATCCTGTGATGATCCATTAGTATGTGCCTTTATGGTCTAGGCCAACTTCGTTTTCAGGGGTGGGCTTATCAATCATCCTTCAAGTAGTTGTGAACTTCCAGTCTAAATTATAAGCTTCAAAAATAAAAGGTAATTTATTACTTTATTGATTGATTAATTACATTTTGTTTCTGTTCCACTTTATTTTTGAAGAAGCATACCTGATGTTTAATTATGTAAACTATTTTCTGAATTTAACTTGTAATTTCACCTTTATTTATGAGATGTCAGAACAAAGTTGTTGCTAATGAATTTTATTGTTGATTGGCAGTCCTCACACTTTGGTACATGCATTAAGGTATGCTAATTATTCGTATCAGTTTTCATGGTTATGCTTTTGGTAGTTCATCTTTTCTTTTTGTTTACTGTTAATTTGTTTGTGAATCATTTTTATCTGGTCTATAGATAACCAGGAATGATATTTTTAGTTTAGTTTAAAATTCTCTATTTGACTTGAGAGAGGCATTTCTAGTAAGATTTTGTGAACTTTTGTGTCATATCCTGCACAATATAGTTGTTCAAAGTAGAGCCTTTTTGAAAACATTAATATCATAGACAACATCAAGTCTGAGCACTCCTTTAAGAATGATATTTTTAGTTTAGTTTAAAATTCTCTATTTGACTTGAGAGAGGCATTTCTAGTAAGCTTTTGTGAACTTTTGTGTCATATCCTGCATTACATAGTTGTTCAAAGTAGAGCCTTTTTAAAAACATTAATATCATAGACAACATCAAGTCTGCACTCCTTTAAGAAAGCTAGTTGTACAGTAGAGCAATCACTTTTCTTATAGAAAGAGCTCATGCGAAGGGACATATTTTACCTCATAGCTATATCTATTAATAATGGATGTTGGTTAACTATTCTTTTTGTTAATGGGTGCTTTGTTTTCATTAGGCATGGTTTATTTTCAACTTAAATACAATCTCATCACATGTTTAATTTCTAGCAGCTTCTATAGTCTTGTTTAGGTGGTTATCTTGTAGGCTTTCCTACTTTGCAAGAGTCATACCCACAAGTACAAGCCCTCACACCTCGGCATCCAATCAATCATATTTACATGGTTGTGTTTCTTTCTGAGCATTGCAACTCAGCCTTTGGATGGTGAACATGTAAGGAGAATACAACTATGTCACTTGGTTTACACCAACAACAAAGCTGTTTCCTATTCCCCTTTGCTAGGGGCTCCAAAAGAAAAATGACCATTTGTGAAACTAAAAGAACATAACCCTAGATCATTGCTTTCTGATGAACTTTGAAGCCACTCTAGAGCAAGGAAGACATGAATAGTTACTTGTCGAACTTCAGCATCTCTAAAGTCATCATCGTTGGCCAAAAATATTTTGGCACCACATCAAGAGCTAATCATGACGCTCGGTAAAGTGTAATATCCCTAAGGAAAATTAATAGTGATAAACAAAGTATGCATAGCAAACACACACAATATTAAACACCCAAAAAAACTCCAAAATCTGCGCAGAACTGAGCCATTTTATTACGATAAATAAGGGGTACAATATGATATCGGATTGTATGCACCTGGAATTGCTCAAGGCAAGCTAACAAGACCCAGGTAATGAAATCAGCTCCTCAAGCACTAGGAAAGTATCCCCCACAAAAGCTCTGTGCTTGCCTCAGAAAGTGCACTGCTGGCTGCAAGAAATGGCTAATAGGTCCTCCTTCAGTGCTCAGAAAATTTTGAGAAATTAACCTCGGTCTCCCCACCAATAACCCACCAAAACCCAGAAACGGTTTGGCCAATTGATGACCTCCGAAATTCGGCCCAATTTCCACTCACTCCTCTAGCTATTGGGTATATCGACCATCTTGAAAATATCATTGCTGATGGTCCCCAAAATGGCTGCAATACTTACCAAATTCCCTTCCGGAATGAGCCCACAAGTTTCAGCCCGCAACGCCTCTTCCTCCCAAGCTCCCACGTGTGGTATAAAGGCACCACTACGCAGGGCCACACAGTGCCCGGTGGTAGCTGCTTGGCACAACAATCTCACACAAAATGGATCTCTGAAACACTCCAAATCTTCAGCAAATGATGGCCCTAGGCCGTCTTTGAAGCCCAACAAATCCTCAGCTCCACAACTAGCTCCCCCAAATGCTGCGTATTCCGCTTTCCTGTGTCCAACCTGCTGAACGAACTCCCAAATTCGCTTGGCAAGCTCCTTCATAAAATCAAATGTGATGCAAATCACCTCATTGGGTTGGCACTCGAAGTCCATCGAACGTAGTGTGAGATTCTCGCTTGAAAATCTTGTGTGCTCAACAACACATTCGGAGTTGGCTTTCAGCTCAAGTGTGCTAGTCAAGTGTGAATGTCAAATGATCAAAGATGCCCAAATGAAGAGTGCACCTCCTATTTTAGTCTTTGAGCCTCTAATTTCCCCATGTGGGCCCCATCCCTCGATTTCCCCATCTCTCTTCTCTCCATGAGAGCATATTAGCCAAGGGGTGCATATTTCACTTTGTGGTGGCCCCCACCATCCACTAGAAAATCGATTATTTCTTTGTCCTTATGTTGGAGCCTCCTTTCACCTCAAAATCGCAAGTGGGACCTCACAACCCACTTTTCCTAAGTTGCCACCCAAAAATTGACAAAATTGGTGTAATATCCCCAAGGGAAAATTAACAGTAAATATGCAAAGCAAAATAGACAAACACACCATGAAATCAAAACAAACAATCAAACCACGAATTTGCATCCAAAATTTGTAATGTCCCTTCCTAAGTTATTTTGGAACAAGATTTATTTCTACATTTTTGGGCCAATTTCGGAGGAGATGGGGCCCATTTGATTTTATTAGGAGACTTAGTAGTTAGAAGTAAGTTATTTTGGTTTTGTTCGCACAAGGAAAATAAGCACTTCTAAGCCAATAGTTCGAATTGCATGAGAGGGAAAATCGATGGCTTAGTGAGGGACCCACGAGGGAGGGAAAATGGAGGGAAAAAGTCTCCAAGAAATCTATAAAAAAAAGGCAACACACCTCATTTCATCATTCTTGGCTTATTGAATTTGATTTTGTTGCTTGAGTTGGTTAGCCGGGTCACTTGTTGTTTAGCAAGAGTTTTCCAAGCGAAGAACTCACCTTTTCTTCGAGGTACTTCGAGTGCCACCCTAGAGAGGTTCATCCATTATCTTCCTGAGGATATTTGTAGAGATATTTCCAGCATTTGTATTCAGCTTGCCTCAGCAGTGCGTATTTCTGGAGGACACAGTGGTATATCTAGTGTGGCCATTGTAACATTCTTCCAGAGGGCTATTGCTTGTTGGGAGAAACAAGGGAAGTATTGGTGGAGTTGATTTCTACCTTTCTAGAGTGTTTGAGAAGGATTTTGTTGGTGTATTGGCAGACAGTGTGCTTCAAGAGATTTGCAAGGCGTAGGGCCTTTTGGGGGTTGGTTTTGGGAGGTCGAAATCAGGCCAAACCATTTCTAGGTTTTTGTGGGTTTTGTGAGAGGAGTATGTGGCTGAAATTTGAGAATTTTTCGGGTGATATTCGGGCCTGAAATCCTAATTCTTATAACAGGGCGAATTGTTAGTTAACTAGAGAATTTGCACCATTTTGTGGGTTCGACATTGGCTTGGAGATAGGCCAAACCCTTTATGGGTTTTTCTGGGTTTGTGGTGGAGAGCTCAAGATTAATTTGGCGGAATTTTTCTGAGCACTTTTGGAGGTTTGAACAGGGGTTTCTTCCAGCTAGCAGTTGCAGGGATTCTAGGACCAGCGCAGAACATTGAGGAGAAGTCTTTCCTTTGCATCCGAGCAACATTTCTCTCACCTTGGATTGTCTAGCTTGCTTTGGCAAGCCAAGTGCACACATTACATGCATTATACTCTACTTTGATAATAAAATGACTCAGTTTGGCGCAGTTCTGGTGCAATTTTATGGGTGTTTAATTATTGTTTGAATTTTTCTGTCATATGTGTATTTTGCTTGTTTATCACTGTTATTTCCTTTTTGGGACATTATAGTGGTATCAGAGCATGATCTTGGCCCAACTGTGGGCAATGTCACATGGTTTGGGTTCGAGTTCAGGTTCGACAATGATTAGGTTCGGTTTAAGTTCGAATTTTGTGATGAGGTTCGGATGAGGTTTGCCATTAGGTTCGTCTATTTATATACACATATATTAATTTAAAATGAATTATAGGATAAAATAGTAAGAAATCAACATCATAAACATAAAAAAATGCTATCACAAACTTGGAAATCGCAAGGATAAATTACAAGTTTGAGTTGTGACATAAAGTTATGAGTTTTGATCTATGGACTTGGTCAATGGCTATGAGGTTCGATGAGATTCACCGAACCTCAGAATTTTTTAAGGTTCGCCAAAATTTGAACCTCAAGGTTAAAGTTTGACGAACCTTGTGACATAGGCTGTGGGTAACTAGTAATATAATGGGAGATTTGGGCATGTTTGCACAATGACGGGTTACATCGTACACCATCCATGGCTTAAGGGAGATTTAATATGTAGGAACTCTGGGAAATCCATCCTTGTCCTTACAACAGAGACACTAGAGGTGCACAAGCCATGGGAGTACAACCATCTACACTATGTGGGGAAAGCTGACAAAATCAGGGCACCAGATCCCTCGAAAAGGAGCAGGTAGGCTAGAGACAGTTAGGGAATGAGTCAAGGAGACGATTTTGCTGGTGGAGAATTGGTTTTAGATATCAGGGCCTTGAGGAGGAGATTGAACATGAGGCAGAGGACACGCAGGAGTGTGAGGATCACATTGGTATACCCAGTGTGGCATAGGAGTCACCATTGTTGGAGGCCTCTTTGATAGCACCAGTTGACACCTTGGGGGAGAGAGTAGAGCATACACCCATAGGGCCATGTGCTAGGAGACAGATACATGTCCAATGTTGAGAAGGTGACATCCGTTGTTGAGATATTCAAGGTCGTGATCGAGTTTTCAGGTGATAGCAGTGCACGACAGGATGATGAGGTGCCGAGAGACATCACCACCCTTTGATGAGGAGTTGATAGGTACAGAGGCACCCAGATCTACAATAGAGTTGCAAGATGACAACCATCTATAACAACATGGAGAGCACATAGAGGGGCATGAGCTAGTCATGGAGGGGCAGTTTGTGAATCATGTTGAGCCCATGGTGGAGGAGGAGGAGGAGCAGTCTTCTTTGGGGTCAACCACTAACTTAGAGCTGACAGATGCAAAGACCATCAATCGAGTTGCATTACTTCCAGAAAATAGCTCTATCTGGGCTTATATAGATGGGGCTTGCAACATTGCTAGACTACCTTTGCACCACTGGGAGAGAGATGCAGAGACTCCCGGACAAATTTTATTTGTTGACTAGGATGGTGAGTTGAGGTGACATGAGCTGCGTTGGGTGCAACATTCTCAGGATGGAGGGCTTGTTCTATGTGCTAAAGTTTGTGCATTCGATCCCTCTCTTGGGGTTGGATTGCGAGAGATTCTAAGTTGGTACCCGGCGGAGTGGGCTAGACTCATGGAGATCGTCGTAGTCCGGAGTAAAGCTCAGTGGGAGCTCTTAGACATTGAGGGTGTTGGAGGCCCAGGTTGGCATTGGGATCCATGCATGGCTTCCTATTCGATATCAGACATGCGGGATGGCTATGGCATTGATGAGGTTGTCAACCCCATGCCTGAGCGCATGCATTCCTTAGGGGAGTTCTAGTTGACACTAGTGGCTAGGTGGTTTGTGAGCAGACTCCATTGGTTGTTTTGGCATGTTGGTTGCGCATGGAGGCACAAGATGATTAGCATTCTCTGGTAGGAGCTGGTTGGAGGAGGTGGCATGGGTAGGCCACCAGACTGGATATTGTATGGAGACGATGTTCTCGCATTAAGGTTTAGGACCCAGGGGTCACAGAGGATCGACACAACAGAAATATCCCCCCAAGCAGGAGTGGTGTTAGGCTAAGTCACCAGGTTCGAGTTCAGTGACCATGAAATTCGAATAAAGTTCGCCAACTAAAATTTTGTCAATAAAATTCGACATAAAGTTCGACATATAGAAATTCGAATATATATATATATATATATAAAATCAATTTAAAGTCAAATTCATATAAATCTATGACTGGAAGTTACATAATTCCAAGATGAATGAATGCATTAACATTTGACACCTTAATAGCAGCAGTTCAATGCTTAATAACAGGCTACAACAGCAGTTCAATGCTTAATAAATAGTGCTCATGTTCAACAATGAAAAAATAGTGCTCATGAATGAATGAATGAACGAAATAGTGCTCATGAATGAAAAAACAGCAGCAGTTCAATGCTTAATAACAGCAGCAGTTCAATGCTTAATAACAAGCCATAACATACATGAGGCTGCTGACAGCAACATTGTGAAATTAAACATACAATTCATGGTAAATACTAAACACCAAAATCTGTTTCTTCAAGTTTCAGCAAACTGGAAATTAATAACCAAAAGTTTAAACTTTAAATTTAGAAAATTGTTCATGCAAAAACTAAACTAGAAATCTAAAACAGGAACACAAGTTTTATTCTTGATGTTCCTGTTGCTCACTTGTTATATCAAAAAGTTCTATGTCATCAAGAGCAGTATGAGCTGTGAATCCGCTAGATGCTTTAACACCAGATTCATCAGTGAATTCCCTGTCAGTGTTTATGTCACTATCAATGTACAAATCAACATCATCCATTGTTGCATTTGGAACAGGATCGATCCACGGAGTAGAAGAATTGGATGACTCTTTAGCCACATTCTTCAATGCCAACTGCAAGTTACTACGAACATAAACAAGATCTTCTAATCTTCTAGATGACAATCTATTTGTTTTTTTGGAATGGATGTGGTCAAAGGAACTCCAATTCCTTTCACATGCTGATGCACTTGCTCCCTGGCTTAAGATACGAATTGCAAAATTTTGCAATTCTGGTGCCCCTGAACCATAAAATTCCCACCATAGTGCTGGATCACTTCTGCTCCTATCATACTTTGCTGATTGTGTTCCAAATAATCCTTCTTCCAACCTG